>JANTFB010103425.1:0-12742 GCA_026546635.1 Porricondyla nigripennis | reverse complement strand
CAAGAACATCACAAGTGAGCTCATATCAAACGGAAAATGGCGGTCCATTGCAACCGATTGTCCAGCGCACTGACGATGTGCCGAAAGTCGGTTCGATTTTCGGGACATCGCAATTCAATGAATTCAACAGAAGCACAACCGCACTGAATCAATCGGGCGAAATCACACAGAATGGGCATTCGACGGAGCTTGTACCGAAATCGACCCGAAAAAATACAGCACCGAGATTCATTTCCCCGCTCATCGGGAAAATTTTGGACCAGGGCTCCGACACCGTACTCGAGGCTATTATCGATGGACATCCGGCGCCGCAAATTGTGCTCACGAAGAATGGCGAACCACTAATCGAGAGAGAGAACGTGACGGTATCGCAGCGCGGCAACAAATTCGTTATTGAATTACGAAATGTGACCATCGCCGATGCCGGACGATATTCAATTAGCGCAACCAATTCAATGGGGAACGCCGTCAGCACGGCTGACATTGTGGTTAAAAGTTAGTATGATTTGTTTTCGGTAATGACATTTCAGGTCGGGACGATAAACCGTGACGATTTTCGAGAAATCCGAGCTATCCGGTATTCGGGATATCAGAAACTATTCACCACGGAGTGTTGTGGTTCATGTTGTTCCTTGTTTTTTCTTCCACTTTTTCGTTTAGAATCCGTATTTCCGCCAGTATTTGGTCATCGGTTGCAGGCACAAGTCGCCAAACGTGGAGAACGCGTTCTCATGGACGTCGAGGTATCTGGCATTCCAGATCCAACGGTCACGTGGTACAAAAACAATCAGCTTTTGGATGCAGCCGAATATCAAGTCAAAAAATCGGGGAACAATTACACTCTAGTCATCGAGAAAGGTAAGCAAAAACGGAAAAAATTGGCAAAGGCAGTAGTTGCGGGTAAAGAAGATGGATTTCTTGTTTTCCAATTCGCAGCCGGTAACTTCGACGCTGGCAAATACATGGTGCGTGCAGTGAATGCTGGCGGTGAAGCTCAAAGTATTGCCGATTTTATTGTGCTCGAACCAACGCCCGAACGAATGATCGAGATCGTGAAGACGGTGAAAATTGAAAATGTTGACGGGCAAACGGTAAGCGACAGCCTCTTAGTTTTTTTCAAAGAGATTTATTTTTATTGTTCCCCCGATTGGCATGAACCCCGATTCACAGAAAGAAGAAAAAAAATGATTCATTTTCTCTCCATTTCGTCATTTCACAATCCACATTGAATACATTTGAAGGTTGCCGACAATGCTCTAGCTCCCGCTACCACCATTGTTCCCAGTTCATATCACTCTTCACAGATGGAGAGCACAACTCAATCAGATACCACGCACGGAACAAGCGAACAGATCATTATGACCGAAACGCGTTGCGTGACCGAAAAAACGATGCGAATGGAACATAAATCACCACATCCTGATATCGAACCGCCATCATATCACATCACACCAAAGCCAATTCTGGCCGTCACCGAACAAAGTCACACCGAACAAAAATTCAAACATGAAAAAATTGCCACGAAATCACCAACACCACCTCAACAAAGTAAATTGTATGAATTTGAGCAAATCACACCCCATCAAATGCATACGAATTCAAATTCATGCGAAACCATTAAATACACAACATTTGAGTCGTCGACGACACCGTTGCCAGACCAATTATCGGCTGACCCAAATAAATCTCTGTGCCGTGACGTACCCATAAAAATTGAACGAAATGGGCCATTGAACGGCTTAAGCAATTTGAATCTAACGCCAGGCCCACCCCCAGAAATTGGCTTTGCGCCAGGACCAAGTGCCGTCACCGTCGACACTAAAACCGAAGATAAAACGTATCACAGCATTTCCGAACGAGTTAAGTTGTTGGAAAACTCACTCGCTGAATGCCATGAGCCACCTGCCGGCGGCCAAAAAGTTTTTCCGTACGTGCAAAATGGCACCCAATCGATTCAAACTTACACTGAAGCGATGACTAAGTCAATCAACGAGATTCCGGTGTTGAGTCAGACGCCCGAGCCAATTTATCGGCGTGCGTCCAATGTGAGTGTCCGCAGTTTGTCGCCACGTCCATCGGCGGAAGGAATTCGAATGGAGAAGAGTTGGACCTCGCCAAGTCCTGTGTCGTATGCGCATTACATGGACAGCAACGAACAGCTGTGTAGCAATTCGATTCGCGAAACGACGAAAGCCATCGAGAGCCGTATCAAAGAATACGAGCATTCTGCACCTCAATCACGTGACTACGAGCTGAAAGCGCCGAGCCTTGTCAAATTCATCACTCCAATCGTACCGGGCAATGGCCTGAATTTGGAGCCGGGTGCACCGCCAGAAATGTGCTTTGCACCACCACCGGCAGGTGAGAAACACGCATCGATGGTGGAAACTATTGAACGTAGCCTCGAAAGGGATTTGGAACGGGGTCCGTCGAAAGTGTTGCCATGCTCAGTACGAACGATGCCGCCATCACCGCAAAATGTGCCCCGACTTTCGCCGAGTCCCATCAAAATGATCAAACCGGGTGAATGGCATAGCGGATACTCGGCTGACACCGAAGAGTCCAGATACAGCTCATCGTGCACCACCACCGAAAAAACTGAATCGAAATCTGCCAAAAAATATTTTCAACAAATTGACAGACAAATCCTTTCACCGACAAAATCCTACTCCCCATATGAGCACGTAGCGGACGTCAGTTACAATTCGAATCATTTCCCAAAAAAGGTTCGATCGTTGTCTATCGTTCATTTCTGTGGTTTGTTTATGTTTGTGTTTTGCATCCGTGTGCCGATCTCTCTATCGATTCATGTTTGTTGTTCATTGAATTGATTGATGGCAGCCACCTCTGGTTGTCCGCTTTCCATGCTTGATTTACGCTAACCGAGTGCCCCTAGAAACCCCAGTTATCGAATTGATTAATTCCCCAATTTTCAAATACGTGTTTGACTTAGCGTTAATAGAATAGAATGCAGATGAAATGATTCAATTAGATACTTTGGTTGAAGCTTCATGTGCTTAGCGAATTCTCCCACAAAAAGTCGTTTACTCACCATCGCCGTTTGCCTTTTCCATTTCAGAGTCAACCACAAGCACCAGTTACATCGAATATATCGATCAACACCAAACACATCAAAATCAAGGAAGAGCCAATTGTGCAACGGATCCCAAGTCCGCAGAAATTCAAGAAAACCGAATGCCGCGAGAGTGACTACGAAAGTGATTTTGAATTGAAAATCCAACCCGTTTGGTATCCACGCGAATTGGATGGCCACAAGCCACAATACAAACCAGTCAAAGCAAACTTCACACCAACTGGCCGCTATTCGAATTTGTCCAGCGAACGCTCACCCATACCACCAACCGAATTCGAACACCCACTGAAACTGGATGGTCCTGCTCGACCGAAATTCGAGCCCATCGACAAATATAAGACGACATCGCGTGTGGAGCAATCGTGCAAAATGGAAACGCGTGACTATCAGGTGCACAAGCCGAAGCCGGTATCAGCGAAATCGTATTTGCCACAACCGAAGCCATCACCATCGAGACCAACGCAATATTACACGGCAACGGCCGGACCGCCATACCACAATAAAAATGCCGTCGCCACCGAGACGTGCGATCGCATGGAAATGCAAGAGCACACCGAGAGTTGCCATCGCGTAGTGAATATGTCGTCGACAAAGCGTTTCATTGAATTCGATAGACAACAGCATCAACAGTACACCAGCTTGGAAGAACCACTCGAACCGTTCCCATTCAAAGCGGCCAATTCATATACTCAACGACCAAGGCTACCGCCACCGCCGACCCCAACAAGATTTATCCCGGCCGATTTCCGTGAGAGTGACTACGACAGTGAAGTGGAAGCGGCTCGCATTCGCCCACTTTGGACTCCCAACCCATCCGAAAGTGACGGGCCACAGTATCGTCCTGTAAAGGCTCCGACGCCAAGTCGTTCAGTCAGCGTGCCACGCAATTATGAACGCTACGAACGTATCGTGACGCCAATGGAATTCGATGATGCGATGCCAGAAATGCCAAGCAAAATCTATCTCACCCCGTCTTCCAGTCCGCAAAACTATGGTGGCGGGACAGGCGGCACAAGCAATAGTCGCACTCACGATCAATTCAGAACACAAACGCTGGACAGATACATCACCAAAAAGAAATCGAATGCGTGGAAGAAAACCCAAGATGACATCGAAATTTCATCGGCCACAGTACCCCAATATCGCTACCAACCAAACGATCGTCAGCACACTACGCAGCGATACGATTATCAGCACAGGGAATTCACAGATAGCAACCGGCACATAGAACATGCACAGCAACCGATCAAGCCAATTTTGAAACGAGCTCAAAGTGTCACCGATT
This sequence comes from Porricondyla nigripennis, assembly GCA_026546635.1. NCBI lineage: Eukaryota > Metazoa > Arthropoda > Insecta > Diptera > Cecidomyiidae > Porricondyla > Porricondyla nigripennis. The sequence continues at coordinate 8,363 of JANTFB010103425.1, read as the reverse complement.
CACCGCAAGCGTACAGAGACGAATCACGAGTATCCCAATACGGTATGTTGTTGATTGATTTACATATTCATGGATCTGAAGTAGGCGAAACACATTGAAAGTGCAAAAACGACTGATTTTTCACCTGCAAGTTGGGATCTCATTTCATAATTTCATTTGGAAACTCTGCCCACTCGATCGCATGGCTTCCTGATTTTGTCATGCTGCCTCATGATCCCACTTCCGATTTTAATTGACCATTTCGATTGATCCCCCGACTAACCAATATCAGGTACTAAATACGTCGATCATGATTCGGGTCTGATCTATTTCAAATACGACTTTGGCTACGAATTCGGCATAATATTCCCAGGTGAAGGTAGGAAATTCATTGCCGGTGGCAACAATGTCAATACAAATCAGTCAGCCCAATTGTCACGCAATCAATTCATTCACAATTCGGCTGGTGCGATCGACATACCCGTGCAACATGAGAAATCAATTCAATCGAATGCATCGGCCAGAGGAACTTCCTGCGATTTCTTGCAATTGAACAAGAGAAAGGCAGCGATCGGTTCACAACTGTACAAACCGCAGCCCCGAACCACAGCAGTTGCACTCAATGTCGACGAATTCCATGCAAATGGACCGATTCAGAGTCGCGCATCCGTTGAACGAGGTATAAATGAAGAATGAAATTCAATATTCGCATTCGCTTCATAGAACCTTAAATAGAAACGCGAAGAATAGCACTCCACAAGCTTGATGTTGCGTGTAGCGGCCAGTAGCCCATACTTGGCCATTGATGTTTTTGAACAATGAAATCGCATTGGAATCCATTCGAGAATATTCATTATGCTCTGTTTTTTCTCGTCGTGTATTGTCTGCACTGTACGCATTCATGTCCTCGTAGCTGAAAATAACGGCACACATGCATCCACCCTCACACTCACAAGGCTGGGCGTTGGGCATTCGATGTCCGTGATCTGACCTCATCATTGCTGCATTGCGTTTGTAATCTTTGCTTCATTTTCTGCTAAAAATAAGAACGATCGATGTTAAGCACGTCTGGATTTTATTGCTTCTTTCACTTCTCCCTCTCCGCCATAATAAATTACGCGTTCAATTGGCAATAAACATGGAGTAATATATGGTTTCAACCATCAAATGTGATGTGAAACGTAATTTTGTGCATGGAAACAACTCAACGGTTTTCGCTTCTTGCGTTTTTTTTTTCATTTTTTTTTTCTTGTGCTGTGTTGTTTTTGTTTATTTTTAATTTGTGTGTGTTTCGCTGTTTTCATTTTTTTCTTGCTCGCATGCATTCCGCCAATTTCTTTTTCCGTTTCGTTTTTTTTTTGTTTTCGTTCTGCCAAGTGTAAGTGATTATTGTTGTTGCTGTTGTGAATCATTCCGTTGTGCGTTGTGCACCGAAAAGTATGAAGGAGTCATCAAACGAATATGTCGAAAATAAACAAATTAATAAAATGAAACTTATTACGCGCTATATTCGTGGAGCAGGCAATCAGATACACAGTCGTCCAGATATTGGCGTCATTGTCAACACTACCAACGATGACGAGCATTTACCGAAACGACCGCCAATATTCATAACGGTAACTATTCGAAGCAATGTGAAATGCATGCATCGATTGAATCCCATTTGTTTGATATTCTTCCAGCCGTTGAAAGATATAGCTGTTGTACGTGGGCAAAGTGCACGATTCGAATGTATCGTACAATGTGATCCGCATCCCTACGTTCAATGGTATAAGAATGATGTCGCCCTGGCAAATGATGGCAAATACATCATCGAGTTCCGGAACGGTGTCTGTCGTCTCACCATTCCTGAAGCGCTCACAAGTAAGATGGTGAATTCACTTTGTGTCGCACGAACGAATACTCAACGCCGGTGACGATTGGATTTCGAACAATTTCAGGTGACGCAGGAATTTATTCATGCACCGGAACAAATCATCTGGCGTCCGTTGTGACGTCCGGCGAGCTCATTGTACCCAGCGACAATTGGGGTGTGCGAAAATAGAGCGAATGAAAAACGAAGCAATTTACATGAATTTATTATTATTTTAAAAACTAATTAGTTTTACTCCGTGTTGCGAGCATAAAAGTTAATTTAATTGATTAATGATACCCTCTTCATGGGCCTTAATGGATTTTCAACGAAACACTTTTATTCAGATTTTATTTTATTTTAGACATGATTGCGATTTTCTACATTTAATACGATTCGCTTAAGATATAGTTATAGTAGTCAATTAGTCATCCTTCTGGAATTTTGGTCACAACTCTATCAAGGGGTGCTAGCTAGCTAGTACTGGATGGCTGGAAGGACTGCCGAATTGATACGCTTGCTAAATCGACGAGAAAAGATCGAATGCATTTTCTTTTACACGTGGCAGCTGATCTTCTCATTTACTCCCGATCTTCAATTCAGTCCAAGTCCCAGCATCGATCAAATAAATGACAGTCCACTGTCCCAGTATTCTACGAAGGTAAAATCGAGAACAGGAGAGATTACCTTTTCCATATCTTGGGAGTTCTGTCATGTGTCTCAAGTTAATCGGCTAGTCTTTTCAGTCATCCAGAATTGTTATGCCCGCGAGGACGTCGCTACTACGCATTGATCCCACTACACTATTCGACGTTGTTCTATTTTTGTTTGCTTTAAAAGTTAATTCAATTCATTATTTCCCTACAATAATGCAATTAGAAGGAGAAGATAAAAGAGGAGACAGAAGAAAATCGAATGAAAAAAGAAATAGTTTGACGCTTTCGCTAACAGTTATGATTTGTAACTTTTAATCACATAGTGTCAATAAAGACTACTCAATAAATGTATGGACAAAAATGAATAAAAACTCACATATTTTCTGTAACGGAACATGATTTTAGTTTCGAGAGTCTTGGCCTGGGTGTTCCGGGCGGTCAGTCTAACGTAGTTTAGTGTCAATCAATTTCGCGTTCGAGCGAATAACACTAGAAAAGACGCAAGTTCTAATTGTCTGTTCCAGTCTGAGCTTATTTGCCCACAGCGAGCTTCTGTGTAGCTTTCGCGTTTTTCTAAAAGAATAAGAAAACACGAGACCATGATTTGGATCGGGTAAACACACTCAAAAACCAAAGTATCTACAAAGTTCCGCTCAAAAGCAGACAAAAGCGAAAAATTTCCGCGACGGGAAAACGCATCAAATGCCATCTTCTGTTGGTGCCACGAACGAAGAAAAATCTAAATTACTTTTTTTCGTTCTATTTTCGTCTACAAGTAGATCCGATCCTTTCGTAAACAAATTGATCGAATGGTTCGTAAACATGTAAACTGAATGAATGAACATAGACGTTCACGCATTCGGCATACAACATACTTGTTGATCACGTTAAAAATAGGATGATGTGTACGAAAACCGGTTGTCGTGGCATCGAGAGCGGTGCCGAACTGCCGACGAAGAGAACATGAGACGCTCTTCTATTAATAAAATGACGACGCAACACGCTAGTGTTCCTATTGAAAACCTCAGAATGAGAGAGGAACAAAAATAAATCACACCCATTAAGTGTTTGGCACGCGAACAGAAGAAGCATGTGAGTGACCCGAATGAAATTGTAGAATTTGTGCGACGTGATGAAAGAAAACCAAAGGCCGACGATCTACTAGATTTCCTATTATTTTTTTTATTGTTGGCCGCAACGTTTATTTTTGAGTCGGACACTCAGACCGCCGTGAGACAGATTGCAAATATCTTACGTCGATCATTCGTGGCATAAAGAGCGCATTGCATGCATATTTTGAGTTAGTCGGCCAGCCAATCTTTGGTTCACGTTTATTTACGCCCGGCGATTAATGTCAATAGCAAGGCAAACGGTTAGTGCGACTTCTGTCGAGCGCTGAGTAATTCATGTGCTCGGAATTTGTTGAATTTTGCTTTTTGGCGATGTTCCACCGACAACACTCATTGGTCCGACAGAATGGGGAAGTGTGATTGCTCAATAGAGTAAACTTAATGCGATGATTAATGACCGCTCGGCCTCGATAACATCATCATTTCGCTGTTGATGAGTGATCCGATTTTTTTCAGGTGAAAATTGGCTGCTTGGACAGAACTGGTATGCTTCAAACAATGTAATTGAATACCTTCACAAATGTCTCCATTTCATTCAAATTCGGTCAGACGTTTCTTGTGCTAATACGTCTGCATTCGACATTTACCATTAGGTCATTGCCAATTTGCATTCCTCTTCGATTTTCCAAACGGAGTGTTTCACACAAGACAACAGCTGTTACGAATAAAGAACCGTTGAGCCACCGATGCGCTTTTGCCTCTCAGAACGTGCGCTCTATCTGACAATCGATCATGCACTCATGATCGATCATGAGAATCGATCATGATCTTGCGCTCTATCTGACAATCGAATCACAGTGCACATCGTCCATATTCGCCTAGAGCCAACAGTCAAATGAGAATAATCGCTGCGTAACCGCTATCTGCGCATGATCAACGATACTTCACGAGAAGGCGTCTCGGCGTAAACGAACATTTGTTTACATACATTGCTGTTTGGTGAACCAAAACACCGGTAGCTCCAAAATCAACCGTCTCTGTCCACAGCAAACAATCGAATGAAATGGTCTGCGTAATGTAGAGAAGTGCGCATGCTTGCACGAAATAATACGAAACGAAAATATGGTTCGGGTGCACATGCGCACTTCTCTAGCTCACGCCAACTCTTGTCGTTCGATTGCTTGCTGCGGACGGGGACGGTTGAATCGGCAGCTACCGGTGTTTTGGTTTACCAAACATACACGATTGAAAACAAATGCTCGCTTCAACCGAAGTTACACTTCGTAAAGTGTCGTTGGTCATGCGCAGTTAAAGGTTTCGTTGCTCATTTTCTCATTCGTTTGTTTGCTCTCGATAGAGATGGTTGAGCTCTAGCTTACGATCAGTGGACTGACTTTAGTATCGTGAGTGATCTTTCCATTTCGTAGTCGATTCGGCGAAACATGCGCACTTCAATTTTAGTTAGTCTCATTTGCTTGTAGATTCTGTTCCACTGCATCAGTTGACGTTATTCGCCAATCACCGGTGCGCGTTCACGGAGCACAGACGAGCATACGTTTGACGCGAATGTGGAAATATATGTATTTTCAAAACATTGCGTGAACTGCAATATACAAACATTGCACAATGGGCACTTACTTCCCAGGAATAAATGATAATTCAGCGATGCGTTGACCCAAATAAAAGTGCAACGAATTGGAGACGCACGGCCGTACACCATACAGCGTAAATACATGGAAAAGAAACCTCCATGACTATAGTCATCCCGGAACCAACACCCAATACGCATAAAAAAAATTCACGCAATTTGCGAACATTCACTTTTCGTCACACATTTTTCTCGATGTAAAATCGAACTTACCCATCATTTCTTATATTCCTTCATAAATTGGGTGTATCGTGGGATAAGATGTAGAAGAAGATATGCGGATTGTATAAAATGGCATTGGACGTTATTCCACCCAGTTCCAACCAATGCAATATGAATGTAAATAATATACATATAGTGATAGGCGCCACAAACGATGTAACGCATTTCTTCTGCGTTATTTCTGGATTTCGTAAGCCTTCGTCAGTGCTTCGGATTGTCTCGGTATAGTCTGGCCAGTAGAGTGGGCCACTTTTTCGATTTCATTCAACGGATCAATCGATCAATTTTCAATACCGTGTCGTTCAGTTCGGAGATGATTTGCACTTGGGTCGAATTATCACCTTGAAACTTCTGACCGATCGGGATTATGTTAAACGTTATGCTTATGAAGCACCATGAAAACTAGTTAATTGTTCACAATTTATTTCTTAGTTCATTCTTCGATTTGCTGGTTTTGACTTTCATGGATCCTGAAGCCAACGCTTGTGAAGACGAACCATGGGCGATAATCATATACCTAGCCTTCGACCTATAGCCAGCATGACTAAAAGTGATGTTTAGTAGCTGCAAGCACTGATATGAATTCAGAGCCAAAATAAGTGAAAAAAATAAGTGAAACGATCGGATCTCAAGTTGAAAGGCAATTTAATTGGGCTCCATTAGGGACAAAAGGTCCTTCCCCAACTACAACATTTTGCGGGAAGCCTACATTACTTGGTATTCAAGAATGATCTTATAAACTAGCCCACCCTACTTCTGAAGCATGCGCTTTTTGCTCGTTCAGATCGAAAGTCGCCCATTCTACTTTTGACGGTTCATCGAGTAGGATGGGTCGCATTCGCTCCTAGAACGATTATTCATGGAAAATGATGTCAGTTCGCAGCGTCAACGTTAAATTTAGATAAACCGTCGGCACTGTCTCATTTTATGCGCTTCACACAAATAGCAAAACAAACCACCGATGCGTTGATTGAAATAGCGGTTTCAATTATTCACATTCAAAATATAATCTAATTTTAGCTGGTCTCGGGCAAGCGGCCAACAAATCTGTACATCGTTTAATTCTACCTACCACTGCCTACATATTACATCTACTATTGTATGAGCCCGCACCGCTGACTATGGCTGAGTCACACCGCGCGTCGACATAAACTTGGTCGACAAAATGAAATGGCGATATTGATATTTAAATGAATAATTGTTGACTGATCGAACAGCAATAGGATTCTAATTGCATCGCAATGACGTTGGGTAATGTTCATGGCGCATTCTATCAAATATTATTCGCACAGAAGCTATTAATCGCGATCGATTTACATTACGTGGACGTGATATACCGAAACAGAAATAATAAATTTACAACAAGAATAGCTACTGATGAAATCATGAGTGGCACGGCAAATGATCGTTCACTTGTTCACGAATTCACTATGTTTACTCATCGGCCCCCCTTTCTCTCACTCGCAGAATCTCAAACCAGAATGTTTAAGTATATTCATTTGGCCTTTCATCAAATATTCGGCCTAAATACGTATGAACGAACCCATCAAAACTTTGAATTTGTTGACTTAGGCTACCATTTGCCAAAATCGATTTGTCTTCCTGCATCTACAGCCACACCGAATTCATGCTATATTGTGCAAGAAATGAAATGAAGTCTTCAGCTATTTACTAATGTGTAATTTTTTGGTATGAATCTCTTGAGTCAGGCCGTGATGTAGAACAACACAAGAGCCAGATTATTTATCGAATAGTTCATATTGTCTGAAATCTAATGAGACGTTTCTTGCAACACTTGTTTCTTTCGATATTTCGCTTGTTCTGTCTCTCTGAATATCTAAATTTCTCGTGTATTTATTTTGCAGAAAACGATACAAATGCGACGAGTGAAACGGATTTCGTTAAGACCACGCGAAAAATGGAAACCACAATCGAATCAATTTACTACATTGATTCGACATCGATGATTCGACAAACAGGTGATTAGAATTTCTATAGAATTCTTTGCAATTTATTGTGATGTTATCCGAGTCGCTCACTTTTTCTGTGTGCGCGCCTTTGCACGTAGATCAAGCGTATAGGTTTTCAATTGCACTGGTAGGAGGTGGCGGAAGACATATGTATCCAATGCCACACTAAATTCATCTGTAATAGAATCATTTAAGCTGCCCTACTTCCTTCCCCAACTCCTACACAGACGTTTGTCGAACGAAATTTATGAATATTCTTCAATTTATCACCGTTTTTCTTTCCACAGTATATCCGAAAAAGTGATTTAAAAATGGTTTTCTATCTTGAAAATGTATATGGAGATAACATTTAGCACATTAGCCTAGATCCTAGACTAGACTAGACCAATATGTTCAACGGAAGTATTGGACGCTGCTAAGTTTATATCAAACTAGTTGCACGCTTATATAGAACCTGTAGAGTAGTTAGTTACTAGTTAGCATAGTATTTTACGACATGTTATTCCCAAACACCCCAATGGACGATGGTAACCCATTCATGAAACGGGGCCACAATTTTTCATTTGTATCCTCTCATGTCATACTATTCGTATATATAAGTATAAAACGACGCCATGACATGACATATTGAGATATTGATACAAATGAAAAATTGCGACCCCGTTTCACGAATGGGAAGTGAAATTCATAGAAGCAAACATGAAACAGTTTGCGCTTTATAATTTTTTTGACTTGTCAATGCCTTCCAATCAAAATTGCTGTGAATAAAAATGATAAATACCATGTGCATCATTTGATCGAACCCGAACGACCAATATGTACTTTGTACAGTCGACTTGATAAGAAAGTGGTATGGGGAAATGCCAAAAATCGAATTTGGAACATCGCATACTGTGAATTGCATGTATTTCATATGAACGAAACGTAACCTCAAAAATTACAACGTAAACAACAACGAAAATAAGA
>JANTFB010103315.1:0-12751 GCA_026546635.1 Porricondyla nigripennis | reverse complement strand
ATTTTTTACGTTAGTGTTATTTGAGATCTCATTGTCTTCGGATCGCGTAAACGGCAAATCGTCTCCGTAGTCACGAAAAATTGATAGAGTTTGCTCGATAATTCGATAGTTTTGCATGTTGGAAAACCGCCTTTTTCCATGCACCGCTGCCATGCACGCATACAAAAATGAAAATTTAATAAATTGAAAACAAACAAAAAAACAAGATAAAAAACGACAGAATCCTTCGATCAGGCGAATACGAAAAAGGATCGTTCCGGTAAAGGAGACGCGTAACTTCTTCCAACAATTTTTTGATTTTTGTTTTTTTTTTCGATCGGCAAAGAACTATCGAGTGCGGATTTCGTTTACACCGAAGAAGATAGACAGAATATGAACGTGTAGTGCGCAATCGAATCGAATCAACTGAATGTTCGACGAATGGATTCATTTCGGTGGTGATCAATAAATTACAAACACAATTGTGTGCGAATCGAAGATTCTGCGCACGCAGACCTATCAGAAAGATCAACACATCGACGATAAATGAACACGTCTAGTACGCATGCCTAGCACAGCATTTCATTGAAATCGCATCGAATCGATACATCGACATTCCATCGATTGAAGATAGAAATAATAGGAGCGCAGATCGATCATATTTTGCGAAATAGCCGTAGCAGCAGCCGATACAACAACAAAACCGCTGCGACGATTGTGCACACTTGGAAATTGGAAAAAAAATCAGAAAAAAAGTTTCATTTTCAATTGAGAAGAATTGTGAGAAGCAGAGAAGAGAGAAGAAAATCATCGACGGAGAGGAGTTTACGGCGGACTGTGCTTGGGAAATATAAATGAGCAGTATGTTTTGACATTGAGTGAAAAAAAAGAAGAATACAAAATAGAATCAATGAATCGATAGCAGTAAGCGTGAGGAATAAAAATCGTATGCACACACACACACGTACACACTCGCTCACTCACATACATGCACATACACACACGTACGCATACGTACGCATACCCACACAAAACAATTAGTGAATTCGGTGTGAATTTGAATAGCAAGAAAAAAGAATATCAAAATTGATATTGCGCTAGTAGTGGAAGTGGTGTATGCGGAAAACCACCGATCGAAAAGCCAACAATCGAGCAGCATTTCGTTCGCCGACCGCCGCTGAACAATCAAAAGTGGAATTAATATTTATGGAATTGAGTGGAACTGGTAAGTGCTCCCGACGTGGCTGTGAACCTCATTCGCCCGCTTCGACGAATTGTGATCTATTTCCTGCATCTTCAGCTCCATCATCTTCATTTTTTTTCATCGAAATTGTTCTGTCTGTCGATTAGATCGTGACATCGAATGGGCTTTGCTCACGCCAAACGATTCACCCGTGATAAATGTGACACAAAATTATGTGATAATAGAATTTGAAATTTAGCAATAAATTGTTGTACGATGTAATCCTGGCCACATTTGTGTTACATGCATTATCCTTCACACACCCATCCATTCCATGCACGCAGAATATATTCGATTGGTTTTATTGGCTCCATCGGAACTCTAGTGACACACACGTATTGCGTAATTGTATCGATCAAGTTCGCTTCAATGCTACACAGGCACCGGCGACGCTCACTCGTGACGATCGTATCGAAGCGATCTTCGTCTCTTCTTCTTTATTTCCCCTAATTTTCATTTCATTCCCATTCGAACACATTTGTAGGTAGAGTAGATACATCTGTCTGTCTGTGTCTGTGTGGACATTGGCGAATTGCGATATACCACTCGTGTTCGGCGGTATCATGACATGGTAGTGGAAATTCTCGTCGCGACAATATAACCGCAAGCATTTAGCTCGGCCGCCGCCACCGCGATCGCCGCCACTGCCGCCGCCGCCTCCAACGAAAATGAATTTCGCACTAATTTTGACTCGGATGTGATCGCCGTGTGTCTCTCGATTCTTTTTCAAGTGCGACGGCGACGGCGATGGCGGCGACAACGTCGACGACGGTCGGTCATTCCTATGGTACGTTCGGTGCGACCGTGTTGTTTCAATTTCGAATTGAATTGAATAGTAGCGTCGAGAAGCAATCAGACAAAGCGACAAAAATCCCATGGAAGACCTTCAGTCGGTGTGTGTGCGTACGCCGTTCAAGGTCTTTTTATTCGAGGAAAACGACACTGGCGGAACAACGAAAAATAAATTTACATAGAATACTATATCATACAGAGTAATATCCCCAACAAAATATGTGGAATCAAACTCATTTCACATTTTCATCATGCGGCCCGTAATCTGTTTTCGCTGTCGACGTTGCCCGTCTTTTTTCTCTGTGCTTTTTCGATTTCGTTCTTGTGTTTTTCGGTTTTTTGGTCTCTCTATCGCCCTCTGCCTCTGTTTCGTTTTGCGATTCTATTTCGTTGTTGTGTTGTTTGCAGCAATCGTAAAATGCCCGGCAGTTTTCGTTATTTCCACCGTTTTTTTTCCTTCTTCTTCTGCGCAAATCGACCAAAAACCTATTGTACGAATTGTGTTTGCATTGATTCGGGCGAAATGACATCGATGATTCGTTCGCTCCGGAGATGTATATTTGCCACGATTTTGCCGCAAAAATACGGTATATTGAGCGGGGCCGAAGCATGCGCATGCACAGAGATCAGAACCATTCCGATATCGTTCCTGTTGCATGGCCAGCCAACGTATAACAATGTGCACGTGTTCACCTGAAGTGCATCTATGTACCTACTTTCACTAGTTGGGCCATTTCGTGTGTACGATCGAGCTGGCCTATCGACAACAACAACAAAGACGACGACGACGACCAATTGGCAGAAATACACATTACAGTTTATTGTAGTTTCCTTGTTCGCCAGCCACCACAATGCGCATTGCACAGTGCACAGTGCACACGCCACTCACGCTCACCGTTTTACCCACATCCACATACGTGCGGTGAAATGGTGTGTTAGAGAGCGCACACTTTGCACGATATCTGCTGCCGCGAAATCATGGTAGTTCAGCAAACAGCAAGTAGCAAGTATTAGCATGCGGCCAACCGGCGGCAGAAATAATAATAATATCTAATCCATTTTATGTGTACTTTGCTAGACGCTATCTATCATGCGCATTTTGTATATTTTAATAGAATATTTGCGAGCATTAGCATAAGGCTAAAGCACATGTATGCTTAACAAGCGAGCGCGTGCATATCGCGAACAAGTCTTCATTGTTCGCGATGTTCTTCCATTGTTTTGGCGAACGCCAAGAATTTGCCGCGACTACCTGACTCATGCATCAGGTATTATTACTTGATTACGTGCACGACTACTGGTTGCATCGCACAGTGAAATTGGTGTAAATATAAAACGCTTCTGCTTCATTTTCGATTTTGAGCTCGCTCCATCTGTCCGTCTCTTGTTCTCACCGGCAAATTGACTGATCACAACATGTTGGTCAAAATGATTGATTTCTGCGTCAAGTGCGCTACAATTGAACCGTGAGCTCAATGAAATTACACATTTCCATCGAGTGTGCCATCCGAACAACAAACACCTGTTGTTATTACACGCTTACTTACCATTTTCACATTGATATTTCCATTTTCCAAATGCTCGATTGTCAGCTCGTGAGTGTGGTGTTCGAGGTGCCCACTATGGGTACGTCAGTATCGCCACACCGAACCAAATCGATTTACATGTATGTTTCATTGGGCCGCAATTATTATTACGACGTCCGTATGATATTTTTTTTCTTTTTTTCTTCATTCAATTCACAGTTATTCGCCTGTGCGTAACAGACCCGAAAAAAAAATTATTTGCATTTTGTATTTTGAAGGAACGTACGTATTAGATGTTGTTCGGTCCCGATCATGTGAAATAAAAATATTGTACAAAAAAAAATACACAAATAATAGCAACAACAAAATCCACTTCATGTGTAGGTTCGTGCACCAATCATTTGTATGAGTAGAACATGAAAAATTGAAATTAAAACGGAACTATTATTTGCTGTTACCGTGTCGCTTTCGGTATTTAACACTCGAATCAGCGAGAAATGAAGAAAAAAACGAAATAAATTAAAATACCATGAATAATTCACGCGCACCGAATGTAGATCCACTTCCGAAAACCGGCAGGTTATTATTCGAATGTCCACTCCTCATTACAATTTAAATTACCCACACACAAACGCGTATCCTTTCTATCTCTCTCTTTTTCCTCTCTCTCTCTCTCTATTCATCTCTCTCTCTCTCTCGCTCTATTCATCTCTCTCTCTCTCTCTCTCTCTCTCTCTCTCTCTCTCTATTCATCTCTCTCTATCTATCTCTGTCTGTCTCTCTCTCGCGTACATAGGTTCACGGGTTCAGGTTCCCTATGTAGAAATATCTACCTTAAACACACGCGAAATACAGAAGAGGTATGATTCCTACCCCTAACCAACTACCAGAAGTGCATTCTAATAATGATTATTCTGAATAAAATATAAAATGACTTCTTTCAACAACCACTCGACAACGAAAAAAAAAGAAGAAAAATTGTGTGCGAGAAAGGGAGATGGGAACAGAATGAGCCTCAAACATATAGAAGTATGTGAGTGTAATAAACTCTCCCGCGGCCCTCGTCTGACTGCTACTTATGCACAAAATTAATATGCAGAAAATTGGACGACGGACGTGCTTGCACTCGCACGAATTGTGCTCCCTTTATTTAAATTGGTATTTGATAGATAACACTCACACAAAAACACACAAAGAACGAAAATGAGAGACTCGATTTAAAAAAAAACGCGTGCAGTGGCAAATACCAGCAGAGCATAGGCTTTTAGCGACAATCACATGCATGGCGATGGCGAGAGTTCGTAAGACTGTGCCCATGCACCAAACGTCACCCGATTCATTGAAATTCATAAACGAACTTGTAGTTTTTCATTTTTTTGAAGTCCGGGCTGCGAAATGGGAAACAGCATTTTCCCACTGTGTGTGGTATGCGTGCGTGATTAAGGCGATTGCCGCCAACAATGTGCACTTTTTCGTTGAATATGATTAGGCAATTCCTTTTCGGGCCCAGAACTAATCAATTTTTCCATTCGGTTCAGTGTGTGTGTGTTTTCGAACAGTATCGATTGGAATTTAAAACAAACATGCCGCGGGTTTGCGCGTACGGCAATCGAACCGTTTTTCTCAACCGCCGAAGCACTATGATTAGCTGCATATAAATGGTATTACACATTTCGCATGGAGAAAATTAAATAATTATTATTTTATTAAATATTATGTGCGCCGAGCGCACTCGTTGCGGATAAATGGAAATGGAAGTGCAGGCCGAAGCAAACAATGAACTGGAGGCAACGAGAATGGCGCGAGGCGATCGCGCACGCGTTCGCGCTAGAACACTTGCTTGCTCGCATACAAGCACACCCACGGACAGGCATTGCGTTCTCACCGAACATTTTAAAGTGAACTTCTGCTGGCCATTCTTTGGCTTGTGCTGGTGAGCGCTTAGTGCTTGCTGAGAGGCACTGAGGACTTGGCTACCATATATCGGAAGATAGATAGGAGAGTCTGTTCACTCAACTCACGTATATGTGAGAATGAACGTAAACTTATTTTATAATAATTATTCTTGACGGCGGCGCACTCGGCGATAATAGTAATATCCCGTATTTCGTTTTCTTCGTGTTTTCTCCGTTCCCATTTTCTCTTCCCTTCTTTCTTTCCTTCTTTCGTTTTTTCCTTCTTTTTTTTCTTTCGTTCATCCATTTGGTGTGTGCGCCGTCCGTTTGCGCGCTCGAAAGGGGGAGAAAAGAACAATTCTTAACGGACTCACCACATGACGCAACAATTTTTTCGCCGTCTCTGCTGTCTCTCGGCTGGTATCTGTCTCATTGTTGTCGTCGTTATTTGGATTGGCATGGGCCGACTGTCTTCTCATCACTTAGTGTTGTCCCTTTAACATGCGTCGATTGACTTTCGATATCACATCTTTAGTGCACATATCTTCGTATGCCGAAGGAGCAGAAGTCTGGCTCACACGGCCCATTCTGTTCACACACAAAAAACGGACGTGCTGCGTTGCTGCTATTGCAAACGCACAAAAATTAAGGCGATATGATCGCATTTAATCCAATTGTAATGAAGTGACGAGGTCGGAACCTGTTTTATAAAGTCGCAAATGCCTTCGGATTTGACGCAGACGACGAATTCGAGGCAAGTTGAATCTGCTGTATCGGTGACACGCGAATTTTTCTCCACGAACAACACGATAAAAACGTATAAGCGAGTGTTCGATTCCCACGAAAAATCGTCCCACGCACCCAATCGACTGGCACCTGAATCATTCCGTGTGCCGAGTTCAGAGTGGAAGCGAACGCATAGTCAAATTATCATTATGGTCGTTGCCATGTACTTGTAATTCATTGAAATCTATAAATATTCATCGAAAATAAGGCAACAGAATTTTCTATCCCGCCGAAATGGCATGTCCTTCTGCGCGCACCGACGACAACAATAAAATCAACAATTTCTGTCTCTGTTTCGCATTAAATGGAAACGGTCATCGCACCAACAGTAGTTCGACAAGCATGGAATGACCGCGAAAAATGTACCCATCGGTTTGAATGCGACCCCGTCTGTGTGCGAGCGAGTGAATGTGTCGTAGTGGCCGAAGAAGAGTAGAACGAAATTAGAAAAAAAAGAGAAAGAAACGACACGTGTGTTTTCGTTAACCGTAACAGAAATTAGCCATGTGGCATTTAATTTTATGTGTTTTTATACGTAGCGACGTAGAGCAATGTTTACATATGCATGCATTACTCGTGTGTCCTGCGAGGACGACGAGGACGACGAGGACGATGCGGTGGACGAGGACGACGTTCGAATGTGTTTGTGTGCGAGCGTAGGATAGGCGAATGAGACAAGTGATCGTGAACGGTTTATTTCGTTCGTTTTCATTCCGATTCTCTACTGGCATGCGAGCGCGCGCGCGCGTTCATTGACAGAGCACCACAGCCTGTTGTTCGGTGGAAAAGAAAAATGTATAAATATTAATTCGGTTTTTATCAGTTTATGTTGTCTGTTGTGCACTGCATATCAGATGTTGCATTTTAGCGGGAAAATAACAGACGAGGAAACGGTGAACTTATATATATATACATTTTAGCAATAAATAGAATCGTGAGCAATGTCTCTTCCCGTGGATGACCACTTTGTTCGTTGTTGTTGTTGCCGATGATATTATTCTGTTTGATCACAAAGGCACCAACTTTACCAGCATTTGGTCTGTAGCCTTCTTCGATCCGTTTGGTGATGTGTTGAGTGATTTTTTTTCTAGTTCTAGCCCATTGAAGAATCAAAGGATGAGATATGAAGTGACTACGAATATATTTTTGATTATTTATTCGTGGCTCGAATTTTGGCAGCAGTTCGAACTCACGCAGGAGTACATACCCATAAATTTATTCTAACTTCATCTGAATCTGGACAAATTAAGGTTGCGCAATTAAAGTCAACCAGAAGATTCCTGAACATTGATGCGAACCACTTTTTTTACAATTCAAACGAACAATCCGAATGCATACGTTCGAACATTTGAATTTTAACGTTTTTATTCGTGTGTGAAACGATAAAAATGAACAAATTTGCATTTTCTCATTTTGAAAACCATTTACTGCAACCAAGTGTACACCGTTGAAATTCAAACAATTTTTCGTCTCCATTTTGTCTGCATATACATTTCAGAAACTCATCGGTCATGATAAGTATGGAACTTCAACCTGCCGTGCATATTCAGCACATAAATCATCATGGAATTGTTGGCAGCAATGGACTGACGTCTTTGGGCTCACCTTCTGGTCAAAACCATTCCGGTTTATTGCACCATCAGCAGCAGCAGCAGCAGTCCTATCACCAACAACATCTAAGTATGCATGACGACAAGTCACAAAAAAGTAGGTTTATCCTATGTTTTGTTTCATTTTTTATTTATCTTTCATTCGTTCGTCTTGATTTTAACGTTTTAGTTCATTTGATCACGTATTTTCCTATTAGCAAATTTTTATTGTCGTTACCTACATCCTACAAGTAAGACTGATCGAAATATTGGTCAAACAAAATTGTTTTTTTTTTTTTCAATTGAATTGAGAGGAAATTGTGTGATTGCGGGTGAACGCGATTTCTCGGATAATCTCTAATTGGTTTTTGTGTTTTTCTCGTGTTTATGTTTTCTTGAGGACGGCTCACAAGGAAGTGGTGGCGGCGACGGTAAGTTCACTTGTTCATTTTATTTGATTCGTTTTTCTCTTCGGTTTTCAATCACGTCGTTTGATTCGTTCTTGTATGATCTATGCGCGTACAGAGCAGAATGAATGTGTGGCCCGTGGCCAGTGGCTATGCTTCCTCTGTCATTGTATCGTTTCGTCAGTTTCACTTTTTAATTGAAAAATTGTGTTTGGCGCTGACTGACGGCGACTGGCGTGCTGGTGCTGATTAATACCTGTGTGTGTGTGTGTGTGTGTGTGAATCTGTATACCCTATAGCCTATATATAAAAATAAATTCTCGCTGTTGACGACCTGAGTTTGCACTGATGGTCTAGAGTTCCAACCTAGCTGACTGATGTCTTGCTTTTATCTTTATTCCGATAATATGTTCTATGCCATCGTATCGTATGATTCGTGCGAGAATTGAGCAGAAGAACGTGTGCAGAGCTATATATTGTACGATTTACGTAGGAATTTGTCTGTGAAGAAGACAGGCGTGTGTACGGCGGACGGCGAGCAGACAAAGAGCGAAGCATCCATTTTGACAAACAATACAATATAGTTCTCACGCGTCCAAGGTCATTCCCATGTCTGTTTGTTTCCATTTTGCAATCGTTCGTCATGATTCAAATGGGATTAGCCATAAGCCGCCAACGACGTCGCTATTGCCGCTTCGGCCGCTAAATGCAAAATTGTAATCTGGCTTGAAAATTATACAAATTGGTGGCCAAGCTCTGCCATCGCATCGACCATGCATTCTTACTTTTATCGTGTTCGGTGTCCGCGTGTGTATGTAAAGATGAGAGATCAAGTGTGAAAAATATCACCATAAATTGCATACAAATACGCGACTATATTTTGCTCCGGTCCTGATGGCACCACTCGAAGTGAAAAAGTCAAAACACTCACCGTCGAATCGCCCCATCACCGACAAAACACTAATCCGGTCGACCGTCATTTTTTCGCAATATCATCGAGCGTGCAATGCACAGAGAGTAAGGCGTCATCAATTTCACAAAGCATTGAATATTTTAATCGAATTTATTGTTATATCCGAATAATGTTGTCGATGGCGAAGTCACCGCCTGGATGAAGTGCATTACAGGCACAAAGCCCTCAATAGACGAAGTGTACCACACTCTGTTCGCCGTCAAATGTAAAACCAAATCAAAGGCCGCACATAAACACATTATAAAAGTAGATTATTTCACCGCCTACCGAACATGCCACGCACACAGCGCCTTCGACTACACCATCCGTCCGTTTTGGGCTCTACCTCTGCCTTCATAGACAGCCACGGGCTATGGCGTCGAAGTGATACAAAATGTGGATTGGCAGGAATAATATGCATTAGGATGTGAAAACCCTCATATACAAAATCTTTCTGCGAAATTCGTCGAAAGAGAACCACTCACACTCCGGTGACGCGACGTGTTCGTGTTGTATATATATGAAAGATTACTCGGGCATTTCGTATTCCACATCGGTGATGGGCCGCGCGTATCAAAAGATATCACATTTGACTTTCTCCCTCTTGCCAGCCCCGGCCTCCCCCCGCACCGCACACCCTCTCCCGACTCCTATTGATCCGAATAAGAAATGCGTGCGCTCTCCTTTTTGAGGTAAGGCTTAACATTTTCACGCGGATAAAGTAATTTCGGTTTGATTATTACATGCGCGTACATTCTCTCCTACTGTTGCGGTACGCATCATCGTTATTCGCCGACGCAAAATACGACAAGCACACACAATCACGAAAAGGACAGCGACCGTGAGCGAGACGAAGCGAAAACATAAAAAATAGCAACAGATACATTTTCATGCCATCAAACGAATGACAACGGCAACAGCAACAGCAGCACCAACAACAACAATAACAACCAAAAAATAAATTGAGCTATCAATCTTTTCGTTATGTTACTCTGTATTACGCAATTATAAAATCAGAAAAATGGGGCGACATTGCAGCGAGCGCACATTCACACTGGCTCAAAGTCGACGATGTATCCTATACACGTTATACAATACAACTTCGTGTAGAACGATCCCAGAGAATTGTGAATGTAAATGCAAAAAAAAAATCGACGAATTTCGGAACGTCGCTTTAATGGTATACGCTGTACCTACGATCCAAGAGTACCATTATTGAGTGCGTGCGAGTGTGTGAGAGAGAACGAGAGTGAAGAGCGGCCAAAATATGCGAATGAAAAAACGACAGCGTCGTCGACGACGACAACGATGGCGATGTCTTCGACTACGGTGAAAACGATTCCCTGCGATTTTTCTGTGTGCTTGAACAGTAAACCGGCAAACGATGAACATATACTATATATATAATATAATATACATATATTAATTTATTACATTTTGTAGTATCATTTGTGAAAATGCCATTTCGCTGCTTCGTCTCCTTTTTTCTCTCTCTCTCTCTCTTTCTCGTTTCCTTTCACTTACGGCTCATACTGCGTTCCTTCGGATCATTTTTTGCTTGGGTGTGTGTGTGTGTGTGGTTGCGAGTGTTGCTGGTGGCCGTTACTGTGGCTCCGAGAAGCGAATGAGTTTGACATTTTTGGACCCTTCTATATCATTCATGTGTCTTGTTTCCATATATTAGATCCATAATAATATATTTTCTTTTCCTTTGTTCGTTTGCTCGTGGCCCGTTGTTGTTGCTGCCTTGCATTGCATCTCGATGGCGTTTCTTCGAAGAAATGAGACAAGAAGTTATATTTTCCGAAAGCGAAAAGAAAAAAAAATTGCAAGAGAAATGGGTTATTTTCCGTTCCATGGTCGGTTCTCATTCATGAAAAGATATGCCCTGAACCCCAAAATCGTAGACGTTCTCTACGCATACGGGCTTAGACGCTTCGCTCCTTCCGACGCGAGAAGTATAAGAAAATTGGAAAGATGCGTTGGTGAGAGGGAGTCTATTCCATTTTCGAGTGTTTTTTTCTTTTTTTTTTCTCGTTCGGAAGAATGTGTTGAATCAAACGTACCGCATGATGCGAGTTTCCCGCGCGTGGAAAGGAATTGACGACCGAAGAATATAGTTAAATATAAAATGGCGTCTGATTCACATTCCCCAGGTTCTCGCCCCCCCCCCAACGTCAGCCAGCAGTTCGCCAGCATTGTGTTTGCGAAATCACATACGCTGTGATTCGTTCGTTGGAATCGCTCTCATTTACTTACCATTTTACTTCTGTCCATTTCGACCGTGTCCATGTTCGCAAGGGTTCGAAATTACATTTTTTTGATGGGATTTTTATTCATTTCTCTTCTTCTCTTTCCTTTCCGGTGACTCGATCCGAATCGGTGTCATTTTGGTCTGGTCGATCCAATTTACTGGTCGGTTTTACGTGCGTGGCAACCACGTATGAAATACAGCTCGTTCTCGAATCGGGAACATTTACGACAAGCCGATTCGATTTTTTATTGCGTTCAATTGTGCATTACATACCTCTGGCGTATGACCGGTGAGTGCAATCGTATCATCTTCGTCGACTGCACTCGCCATCCCTTCGAATCGCATTCCTACGTGGCGTTTCGGTTCCGTTCCGCATCACACTGGCATCTCAATAAAAAGTCGTTCGATGACGATGTGTTGCCACAATCACAATCAGTCATCTGATCTACAGAGTACCGTACAGCCGTCTCCAGCCTACAGCATCAACCACCGGCAGTCGAGTGGATGTGCCAGTGCGAGGACACTCGAATACATATCGACTCAATCAAATATTTATCGGTTCAATTCAACGAGCGAAAAACACAAAGAGGATCTCTTTTTATTATTTATTAATAAACTAAAACAGTTTCGTAAATCGTCGGTTCCACGATGTCCTCTTCCATTCGATGAATGGATGTATGCTGTCTCATTTAATTCGTATCGTGTCGTGTTACACAAAGTGTTTTCTGTGTGCGACGCAGTGCGATCGCATTGTATGCATTCGACGAGGATGGAGAAGGGAATGGGGTCCAGAACCATACAAAAGCCTAACCAGCTGAACCTTCAAAAACAATCAAATGGATGTATTATTACAATCATCAACAACTTTCACATACACAACAACGACGACGACGACGCACACAACGACGACAGTTGACACGCTGAATTTCCCGGTCTCTGTCCTCAGAGCAGCGGCAACAGCAGCAGCTTCATCATCGGCAGCCACAGAAAACTTTTCTTCGCCGAGAGAGATTGAGAGAGAAAAAGAAATAGAGAAACAGAGCAATGGGGAATAAAAGGAAGTTTGTCAAAAGTGAGTGGATGGCGTGGCATACAAGCACACACGCTGCACAAGAATGAATTATGTTCGAAAACATGAACTTCATACGAATGCAGCGAGAGAGTGAGAGTGGCGGCAACAGAGATAATATATTGATTCCGTACAGCACCGAATAATAGACTCGAAACAATATGCTATTTTTTCCGTGCAGTTGTCTCTCGTGAGTACGCGTGTGTGTGTTTGCATTTATTGACACAAAGAGCCGAGATGCCATTGAACGCAGGACAAT
>JANTFB010103204.1:0-12751 GCA_026546635.1 Porricondyla nigripennis | reverse complement strand
GACGGTTCAGTGCGCACCGTCGATTACACCGCCGATGACCACAATGGTTTCAATGCTGTCGTACATAAAACTGCCCCACATGTGGCCCCACATGTAGCCGCACCAGTTCCATTACATTATGCACACGCACCCATCCTCAGCCATTACCACTAGACGAACGATGGGACATCTTTCCGTCGAAAACAGCAACAGGACAATGGATTGCAATAATTTTTCTCTTCTCGTTAGCAAATTATGAGCGATCAGGAGATATGCGAGAGCAGAGGTGCGAAGGAACAGAATGAACAAAGTATAGAATATTGTGCGGGAAGAAAGGCCTCCTCGTGGCATTCGCACAGTTTTCATCATTTTTCATGGGAAATCTATTTTACTCATCATAATCGTGTAGTTTTACAGAATATTAATAATAATCAACATTAGCGGTTAGCGGTGTTAACACTTAACATACATGCACAATTGCACACACACACCCACTCACTCATACATCCGCAAGTACGCACACTCATCTCCATGTAATTCGTACCATTTGGACCTTATTTCCATCAAGAGCGTCCTTTTCAATCATCACATTTATTCGTTCTAAATGCATTTAACCTGTCGACCACATCTCACGGTGACGCTGACACAAAGGAATCGTGGACAGAAATGAAACGAAGAGTGATTCGAACTAATTGCAGGGTCGACAGAACGGTTTCGTTACATTTTCGCGTTTTTTTTCTTCCTCCAACTTGGTTTACCCTCATTAATTTTCTATTGCGTATTTTATTTCACCTGATTCGTAGTTGTTGTTTTTCGGTTCGTATCCAATTCTCTTTTTCGATCACAGTGAAGGCGATTCGATTGCATCGAAAATGACATAACTTAAATGTGATTTGTGCGAAACGAACGTACAGAATGCGAAACGGCGAGGTGCGATGCCTCATTACATTCGATTGAGTAAAATTAATCACGTCCGACACATTTCAGTTAGGCATTTTGTAAGCCGAAATTATTTCGCTTTTTTTTTCTTGGTGGACTTTTTTCAATTCGATTCATTTCGTGCGATCGAACTCAACACACATGGGAAAGAAAGAAAAAAAAAACGAAAAAAACGACAACAATCGAACAACCGAAAAGACCTTGACACTTCTTCTGCAACGAACTCTTATTCTACGCAATTTCCTCTACGATCTGTTGTTTTAAATAGTCTCTCTTGTGATGTAATTTTAATTATAATATTGTTACTCTCTACAGCTTTACCAGTCTCCACACTCCTCACGCAATTTGTCGCCCCTTCGATCCCATTTCATCTTCGACCCCATTTTCACCTTCATTTGATTTTGCGTTTACGTTTTTATTTCACGATTTCATTTTTCGCGTTCCGTTTTTTTCTTTTTTATTATTATTTGATTCGAATGGAGAATTAAGGAGATTAAGAAGTAGGAACGAAAATTCTCCTCAGCCATTTTTACCTACGTAAATGTATTTGCTTAGGCGCCTCTACCCTTTTAGTGTGTAATGAATGGATTCAACTAAATGAAGATATAGAAAGGGAACGCACTCGTATTCTAGAAAATACAAATCAATGAAATGATACATCTGTACAGGCATACCTACAATCAATTTAGCCCATAAGGTTCAATATATTCGAATATTTTACTATGTATTCTCCTTGTGTATATTACGTAGCGCTAATAATGATAAAAATATGTATTTTTTTGTATGTGAAGAGCGGCGAGAAAACTCGAAATGTTTGCGAAGTGTAAAAGCTGAGCACGAAAAAAAGCAAAAATAAAAGAATAAAATATCTACGATACTGCAAAAGACACCACGAGCATTTCATTTCCCCAGCTGCACGGCATAAAATCAATTGATTCAATCGCAGGTGAGACCTTTGGCGAATGTGTGTGTGCGCGAATTCCATGTCGTGTGTCACTTACCGCTGTTGAAATGTCAATTTGTGGTTCGGAGATACATCTCTCCGCCCACCTGAACAACGGTTTGCGGTGGGCCTAAATCAGCATACATACTTTTGGCTGGTGGACGGAAATGTCATCCATGCCACATTTAAATGAGCAACTACAAACGTTCTGCCGCATAAATTGGAATAAATGCAACGAATGCCGTCGATTATCGATTACATTTCTGTTCACATTTTGGCGAACAATTCCCATATGCAGATCATGTTGCGCGCGCAAGATATAGGCTCGCGTCAGTCTCGTCGAAGCGATTCCCCTCCTCATTCACCGTGTACTTTTTTGCGCGCTCCAACGAATGCAATGCATTAAAAATAAAATGGTAATGCACCGAACACGTAGACCGGCACATCCATTGTTGGTCATAGTCATGCTTTCCATGTGCATTTTCGCGTTTTCAACGAAGCATTCGACATACTAAACGACAAACGTGTGGCGGTGAATATGTCTAGAACTAGATTGTGTAACAATCATAATAAATTGCCACAGAGTTTTGTTCATAGTTCCTGAAAACAAAACGCATTCACCATTGTTAACGGTTCATACTATCGGGCGCAATGTGTGTACATGTAATTGTACCCTACCTTGCGAATGTAGTATTTGAAATGTCAACCACGAATATCGTTACGTTGCGAGAGAGTAAGAGTGAAAGGGATAAACGGAGAGGGGGAGGGGCAGCAGCATTAAAGAAGAAGAAGGATAGCGTAACGAGAATGGGAGACACGATTCTCTATTTTGGTCACACGATGACGTCTCCTGGTGTCGACCGGCGAAGTATCGAATGAGGCGTCATCGTGGATCGTTCGGGAAGAAAGAGAAAAAGAGGTCGTATGGTAGATGGGAGCGAGGGTAGTAGAGTCGCGAGGAGTTCGTGATCGTCGAAAGCGGTACTCAGCCCTTTTCGACAGCAAATAAGAAAAATGTTATGATGGTTTGCTGGACTCGAAGCACTTTGCCACGATGTTTTCGGCCCATGAAAGGATGTGTCGTCGCCACGCCACAATAAATCCGACACGTAACTTTAATGAAAAATGCAAATAAAGAGGTAAAATTCCATTCGTTTGCCTCCAATTCTAACCGACCTTGGCAAAAAAATAATCATTTTCACTGGCTGTGAACCAACCGGAGTACGGGCGACAGTATGTTTTCCGATTTCACAAGCAAATGAGCAGATGAAAGAGAAACATAAAATCGTCAACTTTTTGAAATATGCCGTATATTGCACCATGCAGTTGGGCGGTAATTTCGCAAGGTGCATTTTGCAGGCAGCAGTGGGTGGCACTGATTTCGTGGTTCCGTACATACGGTTCGAAAACAATAGAGGCAGGCGTACGCTGTACATTGTCTATGAGCTGCCGCAATATTCGTGTCTTCTGTGTCTTTATCGTTTCAGCTTTTTAATTGAGCTCTTTCACTCTCCATGTACACTTTATTAGTTCGAACCCTATTTATTCGTTGCCAAAAGTGAGGAATGCATCGAAATGAACGCAACGAATATGCTGTCCGCTCACACTGATAATAAAATTCAATCGGAATGTATTGTATTTTCATTCCATGTTATGCCACTCAATTATATGAACGGGTTTTCGTGTGTTCCACGCCATAAAACTCATTTCCATTGATAAATTCATTAATTTTATTATATTCGTTAACGGCAATTGTTATTGCGCCTGTAAGGCACACTAATTGTTATTATAAAATTGATTTAGTTGGACGACTAAGGAGCATTCAACGCGTGTCTCATGAATTTTATTTCGCCAGGCCTTTTTCTCATGCACCCCCCTCCCCCTGCTGTTCTCGTAACTTTACTGATGAATAACAAAATTGGTAACCTGAACGCCCACACAACACACAACACAAAATATCACAATCGAAGAGTGTAGCCACAGATTGATGCGACAGGGACCAACTATCGAATGACCAATGTCTAATAATATTCATCACCATCTTCGCCGTCATCTTCGCCGCTACTTTCATTGCTGCTTGTATCTTCCGACTCTTCGTGTGCGTCGCCGCCTTCGCTTGATTCCTCTTCATTGTAGGTGTTGTTATCCTCTTCATGATGATGCACCTCGTGTGCATGTTCATTTGGCGTATAATGGTGATGCGTTGTATGTGGCGTATCGTCCTCGTCGTGATGGACTTCGTGTGCATGCGCTTGCGTCGTATCTTCGACAGGTGGCATCGGGTAGTGATCAACACTACGGAGATCTCCGTCAGTTATAATTTCCGCTTGGAAACCATTGTGTTTGTCAGCCGTGTATTTGACGGTGCGATATTTTCCGTCCGGATGTAAGACACTGCGAATGGATTTGGATGATTAATTTCGACCCTTTCAGTAGAATGCAGCCAGTGAACTCTGAACTCACCTGTATTCACCTTTGACAGCATCGCCGTAGCGTGTCTCGTGTCGACTTTGTTTGACCATCGACTTGGGATCATCGACACCGTACGCAAAATGATAATCGGGTTTTGCGACATAGTCATGTGCCCCCTTGTGATGATGATGGTGATTACGATGATGGTATTTCCCATCGTCATGTACTACATTAATCTCCCGCTCTGGACCACTCACCGGACCACGGAATTTCGCATACGAGTAGCCCGAGAATCCAGATGACACACACATCATTAGCATCGATAGCACAAGTGGGACCAGCACCGAAATCTGTTGGTGAGAATTTTTCGAATTGATTCCATCGTCTACACCCTGGCAATCACATGCAACAGTCGAACAAAATCTTACTTTTATGAGCCGCACATCCATGCCAATTTTCTGTTCGTCTCGCTTGCTTTCCTTGAATCGATTGAATGATTGATTTTTGGCGCTTCTGGGAAAACTAATGTTCGATCCACATTCAACGGCAGATAAATGCAACTGATCTTTGGAATCGATTCTCGACCAATATTTATATCAAATCATTCGACATGATTGAGTGCATTCGCCGAATCATTCACTAAGTGGTCTAATTTTGCTGGTCGCACCGGCTAAACATTCGACTTGTGTCTGCATCAGCTCATTGATTTTCCTCTGAACCAATTGAATGCCAATTTTTTTTCAAAGAATTTCGAACAAACACTTGGTTACAGTCTGCTGCCGATCTTTGCACACCTTTTAGAGAGAGAGAGAAAGAGAAAAAGAGAGAAAGGGAAAGAGAGAGAGAGAGAGAAAGAGAGAAAGAGAGAAAGAGAGAGAGAGATAGAGAGAGAGTGAGAAAAAACCACAAAAAATCCGAATTGAATCGGCCGCAACGACTGGAATTAAATATTTGCAAATGTTTGATTCGATGAAAGCAGTGTCGGTCGGATACGCTTGACTCTATATCTCATTAGGGATCTATTGGCGTTTTGGTGTGTGATCAGTTTTGCAAGCGATTCATGACACACAGCACGTACGCAGCGCGCACAGTCGGCACCGAATTTATCAATTGAAACGATTTGAGCAATAAATAAAAATCTATTTAACGTCCTTTGTCTACAAAATGCGAATTTCCTATGTTGGTCCATTTTCCTAGTGAATTTCGATTTCGATCGGTGAGTTGCGCGTCGATTCCCAATTGGCGATTCGATCCGAATCCGATTGAATGATCCAGTTCCAGTGTGTCCATTGCATACCGTGAACTTTATGCGCGAACCGATGAAAAGAAAGATGAAACAACAAAGGTCCGAATCGGTCCACTTACTCAACGGCTCAAAGTATTGAAAAAACAAACACAGCGTACTTCCTCCTCTCTGCCAATCGATAATAGGATCACATAACTGTTTATTTCTATATCGTTGATAAATGTAGGGGCAGCATGGTTTAACATCACCATATGGGGTAATATCACCACATCGCTTTCCAAGCAAACATCCAGTATATATTTATACTGGTTCCAGTATACTCAAGCATATTTGTCGAAATGTCATCATCGCTGACCGTGCTACAGTATTGATTCATGCTGATTTTATACTGAATCTATACTAGCGTATACTGATTGTATACTGACAGTTCACTTGGGTTTCCTGGCCAAACGTGAAATTGTAATAACGCGATAGATACCAGCATTTAGTTGTCAAGTCAGATTGTCGACAGGAAAAACACTATGGGCTGTCTGCGCCGCGATTTACGGACACCACAGTCATTATATGAACGATTGAGAGCAAAAAGTCGATATCTCGAAAATCTTGGGACGCGATTTTCGACCGCAAGTTTACGGCCATAAGGTCTGAAATTGTAGGACAAGTTTTTCGATGTATCGACTTTTTGCTCTCAAGCATTCATATATAGTATTGAAAAGTGAAAAGAGCGTTTTCTACAATTGGATGTGCTCCGTGCTTATCCTCATTTGTCACACATTATCCTTTTGAGAAAAAATCCAGAGTAAGTGTATTCTAAAATGAAATTTCGTGCTGAACACGAATATTGTGTTCGTTGCTCACACATACAATGCCATGCAATATTCTCAAAGATAAGGATGACCAATAATCGCTGCAGAACGACACCTTTGGTCGGTGTTGTTGAACCCCGATATTAGGATATCATATAATGAAATAAATTAAAATGTTCAATAAAAACAGTTAAAGAAAAGTGTTCGTTTCTCGAAATCCCAAAAAGTTTTCAAGTTATAGGGAGTTTCCTAGAAAATATCATTTCGGGGTTGAATCACCATAAAATCTGATTTATATTCCATAGACAATGGTGCGCAACTACAAACGTAAAACGTCGCCAATTGATGAAAACAAGTTGGCACAAGCCATTGAAGTGCACTTTATAGTGCATCAAAATCGTTTGAAATTGCCTACGCAACACTGCGTAGTTATGCGAAATCGTCAAGGAAGTTGGAATTGCCTTTGGAACACTGGAAGCTCAAAGAATGAGGCCCCACTGAAGATCGACACATCAGATAGCGATTCAGCGGAAAAAGAAGAAATGTGCATCGTATGTGCGGAAACCGTAGTCAAAAGCGAAACCTATGAAACGTGCATGAAGTGCCTCAAGAGCGCCCACGCTGGATGAATAGAAAAAGTTCCAAACTACGTGTGCAATTGCGACTCGGCCGACGGTGATGTCAGTTCAGCAACAAACGGAACCGAGTAGAGGCGCAGTCTCAGGTTTCCATCATTTTTCTTCGGAGTTTCAAGCGGTTAACCATGTACCCATCGTATTTTAGTGCAATAAACACAATATAGATGATATACCGAAAAAAACGACCGAATTCACGAAAAAAAATAATAACTTTTTGTCTTTTCCCATTTGATTTACACGTATGGTGATATAACCCCGTTTACGGGTGAGATCACCATATCGAGGTATGTCGACTTTCGAGGCCATACTGCGAATACCGTACGAGCTACATAAAAACACTGTGAGTATAGCTTGTGGCCAAAAAGCCAAGCTTTCCAACGCCGGCTTGTACTATGCGATACATCGAAAAATGTGGTCTCCAGAAGCAAAAAGGCCTTAGTATGGTGATGTTACCCCATGCTACCCCTAGTAAAATCGGGGAGTACAAAAACGTTAAGATAAAATTCGAATATTTATTTACATAATTTAATTGAAAACTTAATTTGATTCACAATCACAACCTCCTTAGGGATTCGCTCTCTTTTTCCGGGCATTTTATTGGACTTGAAGCAGGCGACTCAGCACACTGTTTTCGTCCAGTGTAACGATTTCATAGAATTTCATGTCTTCGCGATAACGCTTCAACGTTTCCACATCAACGAATATCCGCACGATAGACTTCAATGTGGAGGAATCTTCCGATTGGCAAACCGAAAAATCAACGATCCGATCATTTTTGGCATTTTTCATTTGCTTGGCAATCAATGCTGGTGCGCGCTTACGCACTGTGCGTTCATCGACCACCGTCCATTTCGTCTTCTTCCGAGTTACAATTTGACAACATCCGATCTTGGGCGGTGGTTGCGATTTAATTGTCAATCGCTGCTGGAACTCAACGAGATGATGAACGTCTGCATATGCATGCAACGCAACCATCAACAGTCGAGCATACTTTCGATTACTGATTGTGCTCGTGCATCTTTTCCGAATCATTTTCAGAAACGGGTATTCGGTGGCCGCAGCTTCGGTGGCCTCATTCTGGCTGGATCTATTGCCATTTTCGTCCAAATTGGTATCGTCGTAATTGTCGTCGGTAAATTGACGTGCCAATTTGAATAGACTTTCGGAAATACTTCGTGGATTCAATGCGTCGACATGTCGGGACACATCACCAACGAAATTCGTGATGAGAAACAGCTTCAGTTGCGGCAAACGAACGTTTTCGATGAGTTTTATGCATAAATTCGTATCGTAGGCTCGATGTTCTGTTGGAAAATAAAGACAAAAAGTGGACGTGAACGATCTGGTTAAACAAAAGAGCGAACGAACTGAGTTTCGATACGAACTTCGCAATTGTTCGTAGACTGTTCTACAAAAATTATCGCTCGAATTGTACACGTTGGCCGGATCATTCGGATAAACAATTTCATTCCCTGACATCTTGCTGTCGCACAAGTCCAGTGTGGTGTACATCAAGTTGATCAAACGCTACGATTTCGAAAAAGAAAACGGTCAACTCAAAATTGGTTCGTAATGGATGCAGAAGTGCAGACTCACCGATAGAGTGGCGATACTTCCCGGTGGAAAATCAATGCTGACGTGATCGATAAACATTTCGATGATTCTCCGGACAACGCCATTCACTTGACGATGTTGTTCCTGCGACCACAGAACATGTCCAATGAATGGAATAATTTCGAAGCTAGCCATTTGGCCATTTGACCTGCGCACAGCGTTTCTGAAATTGAAAATATAGTAAAACAATGTTCATGGCCAATCAGTTCCCTTTCGATCTGTACGCACATAATTATCCAGTGGACCAGGTCATATTCCATAGTTTGTACCAATAGACTCATAACAAGGAAGAGTCGGTCAATTTTCTCATTTCGTGAAAGCCGATGGAACTGTAGCGAAAAACGGAAACAAATGGCGTTGCGATTCATTGCACTCGCGAAAACGAAGAGAGAGCTCGAACCTTGTATTTCTGCGTGGTCTTCGACTCCCAAACATGATAATCGAAAAGATCTTCAATATCCTGCGATTGGTTCCCGTTGGCCGAATCGGCACTTTCCGGTAACAGCAAATACTCCATGCGCTCAACGATGTTCATCAGCAAACTTTGCCGTTTATCGAATCCATCTGTGGCAATCGAAAAGAGAAACGGTACTCATTCGATTTCGTTGGTGCGACAAAATCCACCAAACTTACCGTTGGCCAAATAACCGTCACTCAGAATCGGTTCGAGCAGAAGCTGTCGATAGGTTTTCTGTGTGCCTCTCCTGCATGGGGGAAACGTCTCCAAAATATTTTGGAATACTGACACAGCACTGTCGATCACGCCATCCACCGAATAAGTGCCGTTTTCATCACAATTTTTGTTGACGCACTGCGAACGGAAAACAAACAAATCGATCTCCGATCTCGTACGATTCCAAATGGGTTTCAACTCACCAAGATCAATTCCAGCAGCAACTTGAGCGTATCTCCATTCGGAAATTCTCCTCCCACCGTAATCATCTTCACCATGTTCAGAAACATCATTGGGTTTTCGTTGTCCAGAAAGTTTTTCAAATTTGGTCCGTCGACCACTTGGTTTTCGGTCTTTTGGAATTGAAGAAAAATTGGTACATAATGATAATTGAGCTATATCTCACCCGATTCGTATGAGAAATAGTACAGAAAAAAAACTTACGGATTTCTTAAAATGCTTGTCGTGACATGTCTGCACGTCGAAAAGACATTTCGGTGAAGTTGGCAATTTCAATCGTGCCGATATATCACAGTACGCATCCGTTAAGGTTTCTTTGAGCTTGGTTTTGTAAACATCCGCCAGACTTCCCTCTTCCGATGCCACATCACTTGACTGGTTGCTCACTTCGACTCCATCATCAACTCTTATTTTTTTCGTATCGGCGACGCTCTCGATCCGTTTCGTTCGTTTGGACAAGGCCACCGATGGCATTGGCAAATCGACTGTCTCCTTTTTCTGGATCGATTGCTTCGACCGCAACGAATACTCTCGATTTGTGACGTCGCTGAGGTTTTTCGATCGCTTTGGTCGCCCATTACCAGCCGGCTTGGTGGTGGTCGTTGTGGAAATCATTTCGTTTCGATTCGTTCCGAGTCATCGACTGAACTGTTCAAAGAAATGTTTGCGAATAAAACTGTTGACGGGTGATTGTAGCGCGCGCGTCTTTCTGTCAAAGTGATTTCGGGCAAACAAATGTTGCCACTTTCGAACTGGAGCCCGAATCGCCTTAACGGTTGCTCGAAATCAGATTTTCGTTTGAGCTAGGACGATTTGAGGAAGGAAATTTATCGGGATCATTGTGGGCTGGATCGCATCTTGAAGATTGGGGTTCTGAGTGCACGAAAAATAGTAAGACTTTCCATGAGATCGCATGCCGCCCGATCGAAATCGGACATAGTGCGATTGGCCACATGCACGTGTCGTCACAAGGCGAACTGTCAAAGCCATTTGGTTTACACAACGAAGAATGAAAAACACGAAAAAAGAAGAAGACGGCGACGGCGACGGCGACGGCGACAGCGACGACGAGACGACTTCGACAGAGACAACGACAAGCGTTCCGATTCAGGACGGCAGTGTGAAAAATGTTGTGGGTTGCACATCACATACAAATAACATGGTTGTGTATTTGCAGCGAATTGATTGAGACGAGAGTCGCTAGTGGAAGTGAGTCGACATTTAATTCACGAAAATCAAACGTTTTGTTTACATTGCCGTCGATCGAACTAAATGGAATTGTGTGCCGATTGCATTCGTCAACCGTATGAATGCGATCGAAATGGGTGCATTGTGAAAATTGTCGAATGGAAAATACTCGATTCGTGTGTGCGATTGAGCCGAACGGGAAAAAATCTATAATTCATTGATTGTACAACATGCTGCTGCGTGCGAGTATGGGCGAACGGCAGTAGTAGGCGATTGGTGGTGTGTTGGTTGGGTAAGTGCAAATGAGAGCGCAACAAGACCATGCACGGGCGCACGCACACTCTCACACACCGAATGGAAGACGAGTACGAAGACGGGGCAGACAAAATAAAAGGAGAAGAGCGCGCCACAACAACAAAGGAGATGAGAAAAAGGAGAGAATATGCAGACGACAGGAGACACGAGAATCATTGTGCTGTGTGCTGTGTCTGTGTCTGTGCAAACGATTATGTTTCGAATTCCGAGAAACGGTGGACTCTTTACGTTTTGTTTCGTCTGAATTTCGCATTCGGAGTTCCATTCATTCGTTCGCATGTGTGATGCTGCCCAGCTCTTCCTATCTGTCTGTTTTCATATTTGTTCTCGTGTTTACTTACTCTTCAAATACACATTTCAACGGAACCAACAGAGACGCGAGCAGAATGTGTGACTGTGTGTGTGTTGTGCTGTTCCACCGTCCCACGTTCCATCCAACCTGAGCAATGAAGAATACACAACAAAAATAATCATAATAATCATGGTGTTTGGATGTTCGTTTATTACGAAACGAAATGGAACGTTTTCACTTACAAGTTACAGCGAATGAGGAGCGAGCGAACACGACTCATTTTACGACACATCAAATCCTCTCGACGCGTGCGTTTGCCGTTGGACGAACGCTCGCGGCCGAATGTAAATGATTGTGGTTGAATTGGCCGAGTGACGGTCCCGGCAGGCACTTGATTGCGCTACCCCAAACCGTAGCGCAAACGGATATTTATGCGTGTCGCTCATGCAAACGCTGAAATAATTGCAATTGCCAACGATAAATATTCGCTGTGTGTCATTCGACGAAAGGCATTGCCATCCTCGCGTCGCGTTCACGCACCAATTCGATTCACACGTGCAGTGTGCTCCCGTGCACTGCCAATTTTTATCGCGTTCCGCACGAAGGCGCACGGTGCAAGGGATTCAACGCGATTAACGTAGTTAAACATGCATTTTCCAGTGCTGGTCGTGTCCGAGTGCACGAGAGCTGGGCGCGCGTGCCCATTTCGCATGTCGATGATAAATTTTGTCAGATGCATTCCCGTACGTGCCTGCCTGAGTAAGCGGGCAAGCGCCCGGCTGTGATGGTTCGTTAGTTGGCATCGTATTCTCATCCACGCTCATAAACTACACATAAGATACAGCCCACTCGCCCGTGTGTTCCACATTTTAGGTCTATTTTGTTGTTGTTGTTGCTATCCGCTTCCTATCGTTTCTTGCATCGCGTTCTTTCTCCTTCTTCTTCTTCTTTTGATCCGTTGTTTTCACCATTCACTCGGTGCTTGTTTGCGCCGTGCATTTCACGTATGAAGTCGATGGCGCGCGCGACAGACCAAGCGATCGAACGTGCGACCGAGCAAGTAGCAGACACACGTGAATGGAGTGCTGGTAGTATGAGTGCGTCTGCACTTGAACTGGGCCCATTATTCTCCGCGTATATGAAAAGGGAAACCTACGCAAATATACAGATATGCTTATGCATCACCACACTGATAGGTGTGCTCGAGTGAGTGTGTGTGTGCGTAGACGATGATGTATACAGGCTACACGTGTGGCATGGCGAGACGACGAGGGCAGGGTCGAAAGGGAATGAAAGAAAGAAAAAACCTGCAGAGAGACGAAAACTACTCGCGCCGTCATTCTTAATGCCGATGTTTTCAATTAACACGGTCGCAGTCGTACGGTGCGTTACGTTGCTCTGCTTCGGATTTTGTGTTGTTTCTTTTCGTTGGCTCGGCATACACATTCGTTTCGTCCGAGTGAATT
>JANTFB010103093.1:0-12782 GCA_026546635.1 Porricondyla nigripennis | reverse complement strand
CTCGCTGTTTTCGCTCATTTCTTCTTTTCTTTTCTATTCTTTTCTTTCAATTCGATTTTTTCTCGGTCGGGTTGTGTGTGCCGTTATTTATAGACCCCGTCGTGCGGACGATTTCGGCGTACGCGCGCAAGTGAGTGTGTGTGTGCCTGCGTCTAGTGGTTGTTGTTGCATTTTCGTTCATCCTCAGAATGTGTGTATCTTCTCGTTTTCCTCGGGCTTTGCCATTCGCCGAGCGTGAACTTTTCGGTGCTTCGCCCATCTCACGTCGGAATCGATGTGCACCGTTCTCTCCCATTTGCTCTTGCCACCGGGCCACCGAGTCGATTTTAATTTAGCGCAATTTTCGAATGCATTCGACTCATTTGGTCGTCGGTTGGCTCGTGCACTGAAAGCGAATAGGCAGGCCGCACATAGGTGCAGGGCGAGCGCGGAACACATCACAATCGTGTACGAATCCATCAGCATAGCGAATTGACGAGTGCGATACTGTTTGACGAGAACGCGACTTTCAAATGATATGCGCAAATGACAGTTCGGTGACAGCCGATGTGTGTGTGTGTGTGTGTGCGAGTGTCGGTGTGAACGTGAACGCCAACGGCCCTATTACGCGATATTGGTTTGGCGGGTACACGCGCGCGCTGAGCCATACACTCGCACTCGATCGGCTCGAGTGTAGTGGATGGGCGAACCTACCGTGCCGCCTACCTATATGTATGAGTGCTCGAGCTGTGTGGATGTGGCGATAGCGGCAACTACTATTCCTCTGTATTCGGTCTCGTCGTTTTTTTCTGGTCGAAATGCTCGTCCGACGTATGCATAAATGATGGATGTCGACGAGCGTCGTGTGCGAGTGTGCCAGTGCGCACACGCATGCGGCTCGCGCGCGTGTGTGTTCGCAAGCGCTGCGGCTGTGTGCGCCGCACAAAATCCAAACCGTCGTAATGTGTAAAAAGTAAAAAAGTCACATGTTTTGCGCGAGCGAAAATTGAAAAATGATTTATTTCGAGCTCGTCGGAACACATTCGATGCTCTGCCAGACGTGAAATGGCAAAGGATTTTTGTTTCTTCTTTCGATTTGGTTCCGAATTGTGTTGCGTCAATCGTCGTCGTCGCCGTCGACGCCGTCGCCGAGACAAATGTATTCGAATATCAATTGCAGTGTCGGACGCCGAGCATCGCGTAGGGATGCATTTTGCCATCGCTCACATGACTTTCGCCCATTTCGCGATTCATGCGATCGTATGCAAATGCATGTCAAGTATTTTTCGTCGATTTCGATGTCAGCGCGCGCGTGTGTGTTCGTGTGTGCCCGTTCGCATGCACGGCGTATCTCGTGAATTTTAAATAGGCTCTGATGAAGGTAAGGCGCTCTCGGTGGAATGGATAAAAAATCGTTTGATATATAATTCGTGTGCGAGTCCAATTTTCCACGAAATGCTTCGGTTTGCCTTCAGCGCGCGGCCCGATACAACATTACGCTCGCGCATTTTATTTAGAACGAAACGCACTATCGCCACGCATTAATCTCAAAACGAAAGGAATGAGCAAAGGAAAAAAATCGAATTCAAAAGAGAAGGCGAAGGAGACAGCGGATAGCGATAGAGAGGGAAAGAGAGAGATGGAGAATCGAACCGATTTCGTATCAAAGGAAAAAGAGAACGATGGAGGGCGATCGTAGACGCGAATGATGCGAACGTCGTCACCCGTCGCCGTCGGCTACCTCCCAACATTCTATTCGATTCAAACTCAATTCTATTCTAATTCGCATTCAAGTGTGTATCTGGCGAAATATATTTTAATTATTTTCAGTGTGCGGCGCGCGAGCGGCTCACATTTAAACAACATGAGCTGGCGGCCGAGTGGCAACACGATGCAAAGGCGGACGGACCAACAGAGACCGATCGAAATGTAATTCGCCACAAAATCAATTCGAATTGAATTCGTTGAACGAGAGAAGAAAAGTGCGTGCCATTCGTGCGCCGTTGCGCCGTTGTCTGTCAGCAAACGGCACCCGGCCACGCAATTTCATCGATCGCGCAGCAACTATCAATGCCCACGATCGGCCACGATGCGCGATCGCGAAAAAAAAAAATTATTCCAAAAATGCAGAGCATGTTAAATTGATAAAGGAATGCGCAGTGAGAAAATCATTAGGTGCTTACCATTGATGCCACTTATCAGTGGATAATTGCTGTCTCGTCCGCCGATTAAATTCTTTAATCCAGATTCGATCAGTGTCGGAGATGATCGCTCCCTGTCACTCATTATTGGTGTGATTTTTGGTGGTTTTAGTCGAGGCAAATGGTTTTTCGAAGAGATTGCACACGCGCACTGTATCGACGTTCCGCACTAGGTGTGTGTACGTGTGTGTGTGGGGTGTGTGTCCTCCGTTCTTGTGGACCTTTGGTGGCAGTTTCGTGATGGGACTTCTTCGGTGGCTTTGGCAAGCTTAAAGACGATCACACTCTATTTACGATTTAACAATATTTACAATTTTTTGTTCTTCTTTATTCTGCGGTCGGAAAAAGGTTTGCGCGTGCTGCTAATCTTCGCTCACACACACACACTGTCTCGTTCGCCCGTTCCCGATGGCTTTTCTTTATTATTATTTCGAACTGATAACACGAGTCGATTCAATTCACTTATGCCAATGTGATTCTACTTCTGGCCGTTGCTGTCTCTCTTGTTGCTGGTGTTGTTGAGGCGATGAATTTTTTATTTCTTTCCAGAAGATTAATAGACCTTTGTTGTTGTCGGCTTAGCACCGCGAACAAATCGAACAAATATCACTTTGGAAGGGGACGCGGGGACACGAGGATTTAATACATACAAAATATTGCAATTTTTTTATTTAAAATAATTATTCAGCGTCCGACTCGATATCTTTGTGTAGCAAATGGCACGCGACTATTCTCTCGTCTCCGTTGACTTAGAAAATGAACGAAGAAAAAAAACGTCCGAAATTGCTTTAAATGTCAACGGTTTGCTTCGATGATGGGCCTGATGTCGTCCACGATTATCACGATGGTGGTGGCTGTGCGCACTCTGATTCGGTGTCTGCGTTCCCAGCGAATGATCATTTACGTTTCACTTGGAATTCGATTATTGCTTCAATTGAGGAGTTCTTCGTTTTTCGCGCGCATAAACTGTAATATTATCGCAGTCCCATCACATTCAATAGCCGAATCGCACAGCTGCCATTAGAGTAAATCATCACAATCCCATTTGATGGCTGACGGCTTTGCTTCGATTTTATTTGTATTATTCGAATCGATATGAGTTTGACGTTTTGTTTACGAATTTTACGTGGAAATTGAAATTGAATTGCTTGTATTTTTCGATGTTTTGCTGATTGATTGCTGTTTGTTCGAATTTTTATTTTTTATTTTTTTTTTTCGCGTTCCCTCTGTTTCACACCTGCACTCCCGCGCGGGATGTTCTTTCTCATTCGAATGAATCGTTCAGTGTTCAGTTGTTCGGCGCCAGCACGTCAAACGTGAAATCACCCGGTAAATGTGTGGCAAAACAAAACAACAACAACAACAACAACAGGAAAAAGAACGATTTAAAAAAAAGCGCGATTCACCAAATGTTCGGTATTTTGATTCTCGGTTCCAAAATGTGGTTGTTCTGTTCGGTGCGCAAAGTGGGAGAGAAAGGAGAAGAAGAAGATAATGAAAAGTGTGAGAAATTGTTCAAATTAAAATGTGTTTAATTTCGGTGTGACGCACACACACACACACGCACGCGATCCGCGGATCGATCTGGATGCACTCTTCAATCACACGAATGAGATGCATCTACGAACCGATGTTCGTTTTTTATTTCTCTGTTTATTGCCTTTGCATGGAGCGATTGGTACTGTTGTTGCATCGACTTTGAAAATATTTTGAATTCACAATCTGCCGCTGGCACATTGAATTTATAAAATAGAATACGATGCGAAGTTGCACAGGAGAGAAGTTTTGTGAAGGAGAGAAAAAAAAACACTTTGTGGCTGAGGCGCACACACACGTTTCAGAGTCAACCCGATTTTGCCGACTGAGCAAGAATCACATGAATTCACTTTTCAGCCCGCTCGTTCGTTTCGTTTGCGCGTAGCTGCGAAGCACGAACACACACTCGCCCACCCATGCTCGTGTGTAGCAATGAGACAGCGAGGCACAGTTGTGTAGAGACGAGCGCATACGTACGTCGAGCGCGACGCAGATGAGTGGAGCCAGTAGAAGAAGAAAAAACATTCCGAAAATTTCATTTCGACGATAGGCGACGCACGATATAAAAAGAACCAATACACGCGCTGCAAAGGCCACAGCCGAACACTAGGAGCGACGCAACAACAACAACAACAACGACGACGACGACAACTGTTGTGTGTAAAAATAAAAATGAATCGAGTAAGCGGCGAGCGCGACCGCGACAGTCATGTCGGTGTGCGTTTGCATGTGATTTTTGTTTTTTCTTTTGTTCATTTCTCGACGAATGCCGTCTGTAGATGATAATGGTGAACCGTGCTCAAAGTGCTCGTCGGACGTCGTCAAGTTGTGTTGCGATTCTAATGTGTGTTCGCGTCCATCGCGTTCGATTTTAGTGAATTTCAGAAATTGTAATAGAAACCAGCGGTGTTGTGGTGGCGAGGCGACGGTGTCGGTGTCGGTGGTGGTGCACGTTGGCCGTCAGTGGAAAAATATGCACGAGTGGTCGATCGGTGCGCGTGTATGCACGACCACTGCACACACCAACATGAACATGATGAACGACATCGTACTTGCGATTCGCGCACATTAATTGAGCGGCCACGTTCGTGGTGTATTCCCGACTCCGGTCATGCACACCAATACCCAATACACGACTATGTTAGAGCGTGCCGTCGCCGTTGAATGTGTGCAAAGTACAGCGCCAATCGGCGCGAGCGTGCGCGCGTATTCGACTCGAGCATGAGCGTACGCGAAGCGGCCGCCGACGATTCACATGATGTGCGACTGTGCGTTCGTATGGCCGAACGACGAGCACGGCCGAGCCGACAGTATAGCACATCGCCGATGACGACGACGGCAGCAGCGGAATGAAATATTAATGGTGTTCGGCATATTCATGACAACGATTTTCAATTCTCATTGCAGACCGGCCGAACGCAACGTCATCGGACACATATGCAGGGTGCTGGCGGTGCCGGTTCGATCTCAATTCGGAGCAAGTGAATCGACCGCACATATTGCGTGCGTACGCGACTACGTCACCAATGCATTCTCATCGCCACCAGCGTCTTGATCAATTCCAATCGACGGGCAGAACGACGATCACATCACATTCAATGCGCGAAATCATTATTCGGACAGCATGAGCCCATGTCATTCTTCGCACGCAATTTTGTTTGATCGAGTGTCATGCGCCCAGTCAATAAAATGTGTACGAATTCCATCTACCGACCGTCGACCGTCGATACCGTACGGTCGTGTGCAAATTTCGATACATTGGCCTTCCGCTGAACTGGTGTGCGTGCAGTACCAGCAGTGCGCCAGACTTCGATGTGCTAAGCTTGCTCGCAGGGTGTTGCGAATGGTTTTTTCTTCTGACGATTCTCTGCGACTTCGGTAGCAGCTCGCAGCGAACGTGAATGAATTTTATGGTTTTTTTTTCGTTCGATTTTATCGTTGTCGAACCGCGTCGGTCAAGTCGAATGAACTGCGTGCCACGTGCGCATGCATTCCGCGTAATGGTTTTTCGATCGAATTATGTCATTATGGGCGACGACAGTGGAGACGAATGTCCATCGAAACCATTTCTATTTGTCAATTGCTGGGCGTAGAGATCATCTAGCTGAATGCAGTTGCAGTCGCATGAAAT
The DNA here is from genome assembly GCA_026546635.1 of Porricondyla nigripennis. Taxonomy (NCBI): domain Eukaryota; kingdom Metazoa; phylum Arthropoda; class Insecta; order Diptera; family Cecidomyiidae; genus Porricondyla; species Porricondyla nigripennis. The sequence continues at coordinate 6,935 of JANTFB010103093.1, read as the reverse complement.
TCGCGAACGCGAAGTTGTGCAAACGGCGGCCGCAGCCGACGACGAATGTGCCTGTGCCTGATATGACCGACATTTCGGTAAATGAGATCGAGAAATGGACCAGAGGGCCGGCGAATGAGGAATGGACACACGTGCATCTGCATACCGGTGCTGATGGACGCAGTGCCGATCGATGGATTAGTGTTACGCTAAATTCTCAGCCACGATTTTCGGTGCGGCTGGTGTGCGAGCTCTGCCAATTAAATGCAGTTTGGAGAATATTACGATTTCGCATGTACACAGATGAAGACGCGAGAGCCTCCATCTAGAGCGAACGCGAACGATGTATGAATCACTCGTGTAAGCTGCCAGAGAGCAGCATCCAGCAATCTGCTGGGGACTCACTCGTCCGGGGCAGACACGGAGACTAAGTTCAGGAACGAAGGGAGACTTAAGCAGTTGTGCCTGCCATGTATTCGACATAGGAGAGACCGAAGAATGCTGTCACCAGCACTCCAAGCGTTGAGCTGTAGAGAGCCCCATGCCAATACATGCGATACAGCCGATTTCCAGAGAACTGGTCGTACTGCTCTCCAATATTTGCGCAAGTGAAGTCGTTTTTAACTCTTCGACTGCCAGGCCACGAAAGGGGAAAAATCGAGAAAAGGGACACTCCCAAAAACGATTGGCATTCCCATGAAAGTTAGCCAATTATGGGTTCATGTAGTGCGTTGGAACGCAGAGCTTGTCACGGTACTTGATATATAAGTATTTGCCTAGCGGCAGCTGGCTGGCAGTCCTAGCTATGTCACTATCTGCGTTCGCAGCACGCGCGATAAAGCAATCCATTGACTTGACAGTCGGCACACAAATAGTACATTCACACACACTTGCGCACATAGTGACGATGCTAGGGCTGCCAGCCAGTCAGCTGTCTCTTTGTATATCCAGTGTCGTGACTAGCTCTGTTGAAAAAGACTAGCGACGGGATATCGAATCGCACCAGGGTGGCCCTTCAAGAAAATATCTGCAATTTCCACAAAAAAGTGTTAAAGTTATCATCTCCAGGTCCACGTCTCAGCTATCAATTTCTGTTACTACCTGTAACAGTTCCACTTTTGGAATAGTGTTGCCATCGCAACGAAAAATAGTGGAAGCAATGGCAACACTATTTTAAAAGTGATTTTTTTAGTGATAGAAATGGACAGCTGGGACCTTCATCTTTCCAACAAGCTATTGATGAAAACCCTATCTTCCTTTTTGTGAAAATGGCAGCCAGTTATGTGAATGACGGTTTTTTCGTCTCGTCAGACATATGTGTCGATGAGAGCAAAAAATCGATATGAATTTCTTTAAAGGATGAGAAGGGAAGAAAAACTTCGAGAGCAAGTTCATTGACTCCAATGAAATGTCACCAAATTGACTCTATTTACAAAATTTTAGCAGTCCAGAAATATGGGACGTGTGAACCAGATCGAATTCATACTATCTGGTTCACATGCCCCATATTTCTGAGCTGCCAATATTTTGTCAATAGAGTGAAGTTTGTGGCATTTCATTGGAGTACAAAACACAAAGTTACTTGCTTTTTGCTCTCGAAGTTTTTCTACCGTACTCATTACTCATCCTCTAAAGAAATTCATATCGGTTTTTTGCTCTCATCGACACATATATGTTTGACATGACAATTCGAACATGCAAACTGTAGTCGGCACTAGTTATATTTTTGGGTCAGTTCATTATTGAACGCAATTCCCGTGAAGTCTTAATCGTGGAGTAATGCATTTTCACAGCAAAATGCTGTCGCGGAACTGTGGACAATGAGAACCGTTGTCATTCGTTCACTGCTCCAGTGAATGTCTACCGGGAGTTCGGAGTAATTTGCCGCAAACATTGGCAAACACGACCAGGTAGGGACACACGGAAGGTTACGGTATCCAAGGACCCACCCACCTTGTTCAAGAAAAACATTCCAGAATGAGCGTGAGCCGAAACAAGTCGATGATGGGACTTTGAGCGAGCGAAATCGATTGAGGAATGCATCCTCTCTGCCGTCGCTGTTGTGACTGGTGGTGTCGGTGTGAAATAAACAAAACCGAGCACGGCACCGTGTTGAAACGTGTTAACTCGTGCCCGAGTCCTAATAACAATAAATAAAATAATAATTAGCTGACTCGTGCTATTGTTTACAAATTTTCGAACGAATGTATTTCGCTTCGTCTGCGTCTATCTTCCTCCGTTCGCCTACCCAACAACGAAGCGACCCGTTTAATTGGATTTCTTTCCTCGTTAGTTATGACATTTCGAACAGAAAACAATGCAGACGGCTTCAGAATGGTGTTTTTTGTTCTCCATTCCGTTTCTTCCCGACGACGACGACGATATCTCGTCGTGTCGATGCGGCGACGGCCGATGCATCCACATTGCACCGATGAATGGACGAGGCACACAGCGTTGCACGCGTCTGTGTGCATCGCGCACACCACACGATACTCCCACACACTCGGCGGAGCATTTCCTCGTTAGCATGCACTTGTGCTTTGTCGCACTGTTCTCATCGTGTGTAATTCGCAATGTTCTGGCGACGACGAAGCTTCGGTATGCTTTGTGCCTGCCTGCCTGCCTGTCTCTCTCTGTCTGCCTGTGTGTGCACCATCGCTGCATGTATGCGTCGCGGAAAATGTGGCAGAAGAAAATCGATTTTCACCGTTGATGAAAATTTAATTTTGCGCGATGCGTGTGCACCAAATTTTATGCGCTCGTTATCCGGAATACCCCTGCTGCACAGAGCAGCCGCACGCACCACCCTCCACCCACATCCATAACCGGTCCTTCGGTGGATGGCGAATCACGTATTTTCCGAATTCAATGCGGTGGGGTGTGAGCGAGGTGCGCCACCACACGGCAATCCAACGCAAACAATTAATTTCATTTTCAATTTTTCCTCGAGCCCGAAGCTCGATCGCGACGGGGAGAAAAAACACGGACAACTCTAATTGACATTTATGGCGCTGAATGATAATGGGATTCGTTTAGATGAGCACTGGGATGTTTTCATCGCTCGCTAAAGAGAAGAAATCGTTTTGGGTGTTTAAGCGTCGCAACGGCGGCAACAACGAAAATCCGCATCGAATTGAATTGTTTCGCTGGGCCCGACACCGAAACGACATTTATTAATTGACGGGCAGTGGAAAACGCAGTAGCTGGTATCGGTGATTGATGTGTCAAAAAATTGTTTGGCAACCTTTGCGAAGGTTATATGCACAGATGCCCGCATACAGCCTTACACACTCACAATATGAATATAGCGCAGCAGCGACGACGTCCCACGTCGTACCTTCCCATCGCATACGAGCGCATTCCAATCTTGCGGCCGAAAACCGAATGAAGAGACACATACGAGTGCAGGGGCTTGAGCCATTGTTTTGACACATCGTTCACGGCCGCACTTTTACCACTTTGCATTCCCCCGAGCACAATATTATCCGCCACTGATATCACTTGTGCAAATCCAAGCGTCCGTCGTTCAATTTAATGGCTTTAACGAGAGAGCCGAAAGGAAAACGAACCAAATCAATAATGGATGATATTGCTTGGTGCTGCCTGCCTGCCTGCCATCGGTGCTTCTGTCACTCACTACACGTACGTCGCATGTCTGCGTGAGTGTGTGCGAATATATGAGATACGCGCCTCTCTATTATTCATGGACTTTGATTTTTCCTGCACCGAATTAGATTTCTGTCAATGTTTCGCTTTGATACCGATACCGGTCGCCAGATCGTTCGTTTCCTCTACTTTATTTCGGGCACACCATCTGCCCGGTTCGGGCGTGTGCTCCTTCGATTTCTGAGAATGGCAATCGCCCGTCTACGAGTAAAATGTCGGTGGACAGTGAAAAGAAAATTATGGAAATGAGAATGAACGGCCCAAGTCGCCGTGCTTCTGAACGAAAAATTCTGCAATGCAAAGGAAACTAGTTCCAGTTGAGAGCTTTCGCATTTCGCTGCAGAAAATAATGTAGGTGTTTTTCGATTGGCCCACATCTGTGTGTGTGTGCCAGCCACAGCCAGTGCCGTGGAACATTCTTTTTCGTTGCCGTCACGTCTCATCGTTCAACATTGTGGATATGAATGGCTCTATACCCATGCAAGTGTACTACTATTATGCTCACGCTCATGCTACCTACATGCATCTACCTATACTTTCTATTTACAATTTTAATATAGCACATTACAGCAGGCGCTGCGGCAGCTCGTCTTTCGATTAAACATTATCCATATGCGGTGTACGGTGTGCCAGCGCAAAAATTCCAATATATTGACGGAATTGGGTGAATTTGCTTTGTTCCGGAGTATTCGGCTGGAATCGATGGGATGTCAAATTTCCGAGACGTTCGTGCACCAACCGCACGATAGCACCGAATCGTTTTCTTTCGTTTTCGCTGATTTTTTCTTCTTTTCTGTTCCACCGTTTTTTCACTTCCACTTGAACGTTTTTTATTTTGTCGATTTTCCCGTCACAATGGAATCAGAGGGACGACGACGGCCAGTTTCTTTTCAGAAAATGAGTTACACTTTGGCAGGACTCGATCAACGAAAACATGATTAATAAACAATTTTTCCTTGTTCGCTTCAACGAAATCGCATTCCGACGTCGATGGGCCAAATTTAATTTGCAATTCGTTTCGAGCGCACAGCACACGGATTCCTTTCTAGGTGATTCTGACGAATTTCTTTTCTTCGCACGCGCAAATTATATGTTTTAAAAAGAAAAACTTCTATTTTTTCGTTCTGTACAAGGAATAGAGTCAAACAACACACAGCAAAAATATACGAAATGGATTTTTTCCTTCAGCCGATTCTCTTGCATGCACAAAAATATTCAGCCACACCGTTTTTGACTTGCACAAATACTTACAAGGGCTGCCAGGATTTTCCTCTATCGTTCTCGTTCGCTCGGCCGCTCTCACTGCCACTCTCACTGTCTCACCATCTCGCTCGCACACTCTCGCTGACTCTCCTTCTTTTTCTCGCTCACATCGCCATACGCACACGACTCAATGTCTCGCACAAATACCGTTGCAGGCGCACAGCCATACAACAAGTAAGACTCTTCGCCACTCCAGTTTATGCTGATATGCTCGCAGTTGCGACAGTGAAAAGAAGAAGGAAAAAAGCAGTAGAAACGTATTTCCCGATAGATATGTGTCTTCGACTCCAACAGTGTGTGGCACACAATTTCGTATGTTTATTATGGCGATTCGGGTGCCGTAGCCGTTTGTGCATGTGCTCGACACAGTCGGTGGCAGAACAATGTTTTGTGTGTCTGGTGCGCGCGCCTCTGTGATTGTGTGTTTTGTTTTCGTGGTATTGAATGAATGGTGCTCCATGCTGTTGTTGGCGAAATTAACGGAGGACAGTCCTGCGTGTATTCGACCGGAGCCAGTACGTCAATCGTTGCAAAAGCGAAACTTTGGCTGTCGAACTGGAGCAGCGCTGGCGCAACAATCTCGAACGCTCTCGATGAAGTTCTTATAAGTTTGCTTTTCTGGCGCCATCTCTCGGCCGTATGTCGAGTCAGAAACTGAGTCAGACTCACCGGCACGAACGATCGAACACATTTTGCATTGTTCTGAAGCATTCAATGCCTTGATTCGGAAGCCAACGAATGTGCTACGGATTCCCGTGGAATTTATCGTGACCGGAGAAAACACAATAAATGAATGAACCCGTTGGACAGTCAGAACGATCTGTTTTTTTTTTTGAATATATGAAACAGTCCTAGTCAGCCTTGGCCAGTTGACATTGTCGCCCTATCGAGAACTACTCAGTTCCAACTAACACTCATTCAATTCTGATACGAATATGGCAAGTGCATTCTTACGAGCGACGCATATTTGGCGATAGAAAGCGAATTAGAGTAGTGCAGAATGGACGATATTTCTGTCACTCTATTTACACTTGTGTGCGATACCCGTTACGTGCATTAGATGTTTGAACGCGTTGCTGGAAAAGAGCACCGTGCAAAGGATACTTCTGTAGAGGATTCAGGATTTTTCTGAATTTAGTTGAATGGCACTTGCAGGCTTGGATCTACAAAAATTGAATATTTATTTCCAAAATGAACTCATACAGGGTCATAAGTCATATATGCAGAACTGCAAATGAAGTGGTTTACTATCATCAGCGAAATTTTATTGATCAACGTTGATGGACTGTTATCGTATATACAAGAGTGAGGTTTTTGAATATGTTCCTCCAATGGTCGGGTAGGTTCGCTGTTTCGTCGCCATTCCAAGCTGGGTGCCGAATGAACAAAAAAGAAAGACGCTGTCCACTGTTACTTGAATTCGTACATAATTTATTTCTTAATTCTCAGTTAGCTGTAGTGCGCACAGATTACGAACATTCACTTTTAAATCGATTTAATGCGACTTTATTGAGATTGAGATTAAAAATTACAAATATCGAATATCCACTCGACTCAACTGTGTACGTGAATGAAAATAATGAGATTTCATACAGAAAATAAACTAACGATCAATTTAAAAACTTTCACCTTCTCCAGCTCATCCCCCACATTCGATATCCTTGAATACATATTTTTTTCTCTGCATAGGAGGAACTCTCCTCCAATCGACATGTAGGACGTAGGTACGCAATTAATAAAATTTAAAGGCATTTCTTATTCTAATTCTAACACATTTTTAGGATGTTTTTTTTCTTGCAGCCGTAGCAGTGCCTGCAAAGCATATCAGATGCCCCACCACATCTGTTTTCAGAAACAAAAAATAATTTAAAAAAATAATAAATCAAAGGCAAGCGGTGACACAGTACTGCCATGCAATTTCACACCCAGAGCACGTGGATGCCGGATTTCTTGTCGTCCCCATTGGTAGGTGCCTGCAGTGTGTTGAATGTGGCAAGATTCTTCTTCGGTGGTATCGGTGGTGCGGA
>JANTFB010103092.1:0-19956 GCA_026546635.1 Porricondyla nigripennis | reverse complement strand
AATGAATGAATCAAAGTTTCCACGGAATATGATTGTATAGTGTGGAGAGCCTACAGCGTATTGTATCCAACGGGAAAAGGTGTACTTTCGGCGCACAAACAGGCATGCATACAGTCGCGCGCACACACACTAAATACACAATAGTCAGTTTTTTTTCCCGTGTCTATTTTGTCGATTTCCACCGTGGAACAAACACTTACACCTTCGTTATTTTTTTCAAATGGGGCAGCAGCAGCAATGTGGCAGCCACAAAATGGCATATCGTAAATAGAGTGAATGGTGAAGACAGCAAAGCATAAAAAAAAACAACAACAACAACGACCCACGTTTCATACAAGCTCACCGACCCACACAGCGACAGAGAAAATTTACGCCATAACGCTAATGCAATGCACAATATTCTCCTGTATTTTTCGTTACGTTCTTTTTTTTCTCTTCCTTTCTTCGCTCTGCGTTCGCTTCACCCGTGTTCGTAATTAAAAACAATACAAAACACGAATAAAATATAAACAAACGACAGGAGAAAAAAAAAACAAAACCCACCGAAACCAAACTAGAAAATGGAACACATGCGGACAGTGCGAAGGAGCACCCTGAGAATGAACAAATAAAATGGGAAAAAATGGCAGGAATGAGAAGAGAAAAAAAAAATAGTCCTAAAACACTCACTCACACATAAATGCATATACCCCATTGGTATTGAACGCAATGACAAATCGATTATTGCTATCACAATCTAAAATTGTTTGAACTGCGGAGAGTGTGCATTTTATGCTCTGCACATGGATTCAGGACGTTTCCGTGTAAGCGGGAAAAAATGCCACGTTTTTCACCAATTGCTGTGCGTGTGCGTGCGCCATGGTTGTCTGTTCGTTTTCAATTTTTTTTATTTTTTTTATTTTTATTCAATATCCTTCAACTGCAAATGGGTGCTCGCATTCATTGAGCTCAATCTTCGTTCACATATGTGCACCTTTCGATCGCCGAATGTGCGCCGTGCCATTCGGTTAGGACCGACGCAAAAGAGTAGGAATACAAATCGAACCGAATTTGTTAGTCTCTATTTCACCAATTCGGTGTTCTTCTATATTTGCTGCTACTGCGGCTGCGGCCTGAGTGTGCGAGAGTGTGTTCCTGTGCGTTAGTTACGCTTATAAAGTGACTGTACACTATTTGTGTTGCGAGTTCAATAGAACATTTTATTTCTTTTTTTCCGTTTCGGCGGTCGTTTTTCGAACATCAGCCATCAATCTGATTGTGTTTGAGTGTGTGTGTGTGTGTGTGTGCCTGTGCGTTCCTTTTTTGTCTTCGATCCTATTTTAACGATTAGTCGTCTGTTCGGCAATGCATTTTTTATATTGATGATGTTGCTGGGTAGAGAATGTATCGACGCTGCGGAAGGGTAAACGATGCCAACCGATTCACGCGTATAAAACGACAGCAATTGTGTGCCGTGAATGTGTGAGTGCTGCTTGATACACGCACTATTTGCGCATTTTCGCATTTCCATTTGATACTACATACTATACATAATGTTCCGGACGGCAAAGGGAATGAAAGACTGAATGTTCCATTGTTGCAAGCGAACCTTTCATTCACAAAATGTTCGGCAGAGACCTACAGACGAACGAGAAAAAAATAATAATAATAATAATAGCGGCGATAGGAACAAAAACTGTTCCCAGCTCGCCTTCTTCTTCCTCCTTTTTTCTTATTTTTCATATTTTTTTTTTTTTTCGGGTGAATAATGGTACGTGCGTGTGGTTGATATGGATGTGTGATGCGCAGAGAAAATATTCCAGAAATTGTGTGTAAGGATCATGAATTTCGAACGAATCGAAACACCAGGCTAGCACAAGCATCAACGCTGGTAGACACAATATCAATGTTACCAGTAACGAACAAGATCGAGTGTCGCTTGTAGCCTGTGCGATGAGAGGCATGATGGAACGAAACGAGCTTGTGTGTGTGTGTGAGTGGAAACAAAACGGAACAACTTCGAAAAAATACACCAAAAGATAGAAAAATAAAACGCAAAGATTCAGGTAAAAACTATACAAATGTTAATGCATTTTAATCTTTGCATGACGACGACGTCGACATCGACATTGTTGACGAGAAAAACAAATAAATATTAAATATATAATATGGGAGAAGGCGAACGAGGCAAGCTAGCGAGAGAGGTAGGGCTGCATGAAATGGAGAGAGATAAAACTTGGGGGGCTCGGAGAGAACTAGGACCTTCAGTTGATTCGGACGGGAGAGAGAGAAAACTAGCAGATTAAACACAAATCCGAAACGAGCGAAGGTATTTGTTTCTTCGACTAGGACTAGGAATACTGGGATGATGTTTTTCGAACGTTTTGTTGTTCGATTCCAATTCAGTTTTCGCTTCGTTTTGTTCTCGCAACTTTTCGTCCCGGTGCTATTGACATTTTTAATGAATTTTCATATTTGCCTATTTTCGACTCGCATTTCATCGGCACACACACACACACACTCGGGCACACTCATACAGACACTCACATCGAGCAGACATACGATGAGGTGAGATGGGAAACAGGAGATGTTGATGGCACCTCAACCGTTTTTATCAAAAAACAAATACCAAACGAAAAATGGAAAAAAATTGGAAATGTGAATGTGTGCGAGTGAGTGTGCTTTGTGTCGTACGTGCGTGCGTATTTGATGAATTACCAAAGTGAAAAACGAGCAGTGAAAATTATGCATTAGCAGCAATTCTCTATATTATATATATAGGTATGCTGCTGCCGCCGCTGCTGTTGTTCTGCTTGATGCTGAACATTTGACGAAAACAAAAGGTGCAAATGCATCCTGTGCAATAAATGAAATGTGTGTGCGTGTGCGAGAGAGAGAGAGAGGGAGAGAGGCGAGCCCGAATGGGAGAAAGGAGACACGAACGCCCAAAAATAGCTCAAATAGCATCACATAGCACATCGAGAATCCAATGTGCAACACACGTGTAACGCACACAAAAACTGCGCCTTTCGCAATGAACGCTTGCATGCGTTCGATGCGTACGATATGCGAACACGAGAATGCGACTGCATTCAAAATGTTGAGAACAAAAAAAAACTGAGCAGATAAATAGAATTCAGTATTCGTTCAGGTTTTTCTTTTGCGCATTCGTTATTGTCTCACACGTCTCGTACGTCTATGCGCCTCAGTCATACACCGTAAAAAGGACATTGTGCATTTGAATGGAATCGGAAAGAAAGAGCGAGCGGGAGAGCGGGAGCGAGAGAGAGAGAGAAGGGACTCATCCGAAGGTATTTTTCTTATTTTCCAAAAGTTATTGTTTCGAAATGCTTTTGTTCTTTGCGGTAAATCTCGTCCCAAACGAAATGTGTAATTATTGTGAAAATGTAACCGGCTACGCACTCACATACACACTTCGAACCGAATGAAGGATCCGAAATCCGAAGAATGAAGGATCCGAAAGGGAAAGAAAAACTACCAAAAAAAAAACACACACATTGTCCTACTGCATCGCATACAAGCATTCAATTATATTACACATCCCTTTCGCGCCAATTCAATTCACTCACTTCAGTATTATGTGCGCAACGCATAGTGTGCCGATGTACGATACGGGGTAGACCTTCACGGCCGTGCGCAATAATAGTTGTCGAGCAACATCAAGAACAACAATAATCATAGCAACAACAACAGCAGCAGCAGAGATAGGAGAAAACAATTAATGGTAGAATATTGTGCACAATTGACGGCTATTGGACGGTCGGTCGGTCGGTCGGTCGGTCGGTATATGTGCACCGAACGATCGACCGAATCGTCCAGCCGACCAAATCGACTCGACACCGAAATAAGGGAGGGAAAACTCATCGACAGATAAGTGTTTAATTGTATACATATGTAATAATTTTGTTCGTTACATTTAGTGGAAGCGACACACGTTGTGTGACCGAACGACCGATTCGTTGAGCGAACGAACGCTGTGCAAAGAGCACCCGATACACACGAATTGTGCGTTGCGATGCCATGCGATTCGTCTGTCGTCCGAATCAAAGCGCAACACAGGCGCAAAATTATGCGACGAACGCGCGCGCATACAGACCAGAAGAAAGGTAAAGAGAGAAAAAGAAGTGTGAGCGATGAGAAGGAACGCCACAGCGCCGGCAGCGCAATGATGCGAAACAGACACACACACACACACACGGATCGGACGACAAGGTGAAGAGGTGTAGAGGAGGTTGGGCGAACGGTGAAAGAAGAAGAAAAACCAGAAAGAATGAACGAACGAAAAGTGTCAGAATTGTGCTGTATGCAATGCATGTAAACAAACACGAACTGAATTCCGGAATCCGGTGAATGTGTTCCCTCAATGAGACAGAAAGAGAATATTGAATTCTCTGGCAGGCAATGGGTAAACAGCACAAATTCATCCATAAGGCACCAGTGAGTGCGGCACGATGCGCGCACGTTCAGCGTACTAAATAGACTTTCGATGACGATGACGACGACGGCCACGGCAACGGCCACGGACACACTATTCACACGTACACGTCACATGTATTGGCTGGCGACGACGAGCGAAAGAGTGCGTGAATGCGCAATGCACACGTATTCGACTCTATCGCAAAATCACCATTTGTTTTTATGTTGGTTTTATTTGCCTATAAATATGATTGTCGTTGCTTGTGTTCGGCGAGCAGAAACATCACAATGGGCAGCGAGAGCACATCGACGTCGGTGTGTAGGTGCATCGAACCGCCACGATCACGCATATAAATATTCGTGTTGCGTACACATATAAACTGGCCGTGCGATGTGACCATTCGGTGCGTCACACAAAGCCACCTACAATCACGCGCACAAGTACCTCCGTTGTCGACGCTGGAGACGACGACGACGACGACGACGCATCACACGGGACTCGGTCGCACATGGGCCCACAATACCGATGTATATATGCCATATATAGATAGGTATATGAAAAAACCCTATCGCCGATAAGAATCACACAAACAATACGTATGGCATAGTAGATCCTACAAATAACCGAGAGAGAGAAACGTGTCCAATGTGAAGCAACAACAATCGACCGAGAGCGAAAATAGGCATAGGCACTCACACTCTAGCCGGCCAAAATGGACGATGGCCTCTGAAAATGTGTATTCGATGATGGCCATTGTTTCAACGGGGAACACTCAGACCAATCGAGAGTAGATAAATTTCATGCTTACAGACTCAGTATTACAATTCAATTGAAACGCGTCCGCATAGTCATCGATTCCGATCTTCGACACTCCGTGGCACACACACACACACGCACTCACTCTAATTCTATTTTTCCTTCTTTCTTCATCATCGCTGACTCTCTGTCGCTGGTTGCCGTTGAGCATGCTCGATATCGGTCGGAAACCAGTCTCGTCCAGGCGAGATGTGCTCTGTGCGCCATGAAAATGCAAGCCATCAAAAATTTATGGCTGAAAAATCTGTGCACAGAAAAACGAATACGAAAAAAATATTGAAAAATGATTGTCCGCCGCATGTAGCACACAATGTGTGTAGGTGTTTCGACGGCGGTAAGTGGCGTTCGACGTTCACACCGAACGGAGAGTATCGAGTAGAATGGGCCGAAAACAGAACAGAACGGAACGGAACGGAACGGAACAGAAACCGAACAGAAGATGATGAAGAAGAAGAGGAGCGAAAAGGGCGAGCAGTATAAATCGCGGTCGCAGTTGCGCGCACATTCTCTTTGACACACCAGCAGAGAAGCGAAAAATAAAATCAAGCGGACGAATAATAATAGCAACAATCGTGAAAATATAAGGTTTTTTTCTTCTCTTCGTCTCTTTTTGAAAACGAAAAAAAAAAAACCAAAAGAAGAAGAAGAAGAAGGAAACGAAAAGAACCGAAACGAGAGAACAGAACGGCGAACAACAACGAAAAAAAAAACGGTCATGGTTTTCTATTGATTATATCGGCAAAAATGCTATGTTATCTGCTCGTCGAAATATTCAATATCCATACACTCGGTTCCCTCGTTCACTATTTCTTTTCATCGGCAACCCGTTTCAGGAATATTCCAAGTGAATGTCTGTCTGTGTGTGCCAAGGCATCGGCGGCTGTTGATGCCGCCACTGCTGCTGCTGCTGCTGCTGCTGCTTCATCACAACTGTCATGACAGCGATCACATGTGCACACGAGCCGGGGCACACACAGTCACCAACCAAGTCGGCACCGTTTACATGGCAAACGCGACTATGAGCTGAAACTGCCACCAATGTATAATGAATAATATTGCAATAATTCAGCATTTGATGCTCTCATATTGTTATTTGCTCGATTTACTCACTTTTTTCCTGCATTTTTTTTTCTGCTCGAAAAAGAGGACGAAGATAAGGCAAAGGAAAAACGAATGAAATCGTCACTTAAAATTTTATGAATGCCCGTTGCCGCCGGGTGTGTGTGTGCGTGCGTGTGTATTAATTATTTTATTATTATCGCCATTACTGCTCGTTCGTATTTATTTGTGATTCAATCGCATTCGCATTGGTCCATTGGTGTCTGTATGCGCATATGAATCATATTATGTGTGGTATGTTTATGTATGTTTACGTTGTTCTGAGTATGATCGGATAAAAGATCATGAAACAAAAAGCAAGACCGATCATAAGAATAACTCCTACAGAATACACACGGTTAATAAAGTAAAATTGTTTTCAATGGTATTCTTTTTACATAAATATCCATTCTGGTTTCCATCTCCGTTTCGTTTTCGCCGTATGCATTGGCCGCTGCCGGAGAGTTGTCAATTCTGCTGTTACAAACAGTTCATTTATCGCTGTTCGTGGTTGTTGTTGTTGTTGTTGTTGTTGTTGTTGCTGTGTCGGTGGTTGTCGCTGGCGGTATGCTCTCCACTCTCCCACTCTCACTGTTCGCCTCTGTACTGCACCAGTTTCCATAGAAAACAACCTATCGGCCACAAGACGAGATATATCCCATACACTGGCGAGCATCACATTCAACGAAAAATATGCTCTCCTCATGTTTTTAATGGTGTTAAAATATTCCTTTTCGGAGCATAAAAATACAGAACTTTTATTATTTATGCCTTTCGACGCGAAACATGCATCGTCCGAGCAACGCTCATACGCTTTTGGTTTATGATCAAAGTGATTAAGATTTTCTCCTTTTTTTCATCGCGCTTTACGTGCCTCACTCAAACATATACACATACACACACACACACCCACAAACATGTGTGTGCTTGCATGTACACTTCCTTGCCTCCTATCTGGTCTGGTCTCCTCTGTCCTTCCGCGATTCGCGATCGGCAACTGTGCACGACACGACCGAATAATCATCATATTCGCAGACACAAAAGATCGAGATTAAACTATATATTTATATGGTGTTAGTATATTTGTATATTATGTCACATTTGGTTTAGCACCTTGGTCGCGCGCGTGTGCAATTTCGTTTCTCTCTCTCTCTCTCTCTCGCGTTTCCTTCCTTTCTTTTTTCCCATTCGTTTATTATTTATTATTATTATTATCGCACAGTATACATCTTACGCGTATGCCGAACTAAACATGCGTGGCATACACAATATGCACGCGTTCACGCCCGACAAAATCGTCTTCGTCCATCGATTTGCATATCTGCACTCCATCCACCACCATTGGACAGAAATCGAACCATTTATATGTCAATACGGTTCGTGGTGATCACCACAAAAGGAATAATTTATATCATCCATTGATGCACAATGAGCCCAAGATGCGGCATAGGTGAAACATGAATCCAGAATAGTGAAATAAAGAGAAATCATGTGCTCACAATTAATTAATCTATTAGGCGTCTATTTTATGAAATGCGAGCGCAACAACGAACGTATATCGATTTTGTTCGTTCACCTTTCTATCATTCTATCATGATGACGAGAGATGTTGAACAGCATCAGAATTAATTATTATCTTATTCGTATATGCTCTGTGCGGTGTACGGTGTATGGTGTACGGTGTACGTACCTATATTGTTAATTCACGGATCTATCATGATTTTTAAATAAATTACACACTCACACCACCTACACGAAATTCCTCTTGAACAAATAAATCTAAAATGAAATGAATATTTAAAACGAGTGAAACGCAAGAATGAGTGCAGGGCTGGAGACGTACGGTTCTCGAAAGAGAAACATTCTTCGTTTCAACAGAAACTGGCACAGCGACGAAGACAACAACAAATCACATCGGCAACGTCGACGACCACGACGAAGCAACCAAGAAGAAGAGGAAGTGTATAAAAATGTGTTTAAATATTTTACACATCATTAATAATAATATGAACGAAATGAAATATAAATTAAATAAATGGAAGAGAGATATATTAATGAATTTTCGAAAATAAGAGAAAAAGAAGAAGAAGAAGACAACGGCGACGAACTTATAAATGCTTATAATCGAGAAGAGATGTGCGACCACTTCTTAATCTCTTTGCGTCTTCTTCTTACATTTTCATTCTTATTAAGTATATTCTTTCACACCCAAACACTCACACACGCATATTCGTCATTTTTTTTTCTTTCTTTTCTTCAATAATGCTATTCCTTTCGATGGAAAAAGCCACCAATTTCATACACACACTGAACGTTCGCGGTCTTGCTAAACGTACGAACGTTCAGCGACAAATATCTCTGCGCTGACTCTTGCAAGGCAGAAAATGTACACATAAGACGGCGATAAGAACCGAACAAATATGAAAAAGCAACGCACATACACACACACACACATACCGACAGCCACAGAGGCCAAAAGCGACAGAAAAGAGAGAAACAAAATATTACAAAGGAAAACAAAAGATCGAAAAATAATAATAAAAGAGAAGCATAAATTGAGAAGAAGAAGAAGAAGAAGAGTATATAATTTGAATGTGTGTATTCATTCTATATTCTTCCTCTCGTTCACGTTGTGCACGGCAATGGCAAAACACAAGCGAGCCTTGCATCGTACGGTACGGAAAGAAAAATGAAAAATAAAAATCCCGATACACGGACACACATCGGTAGGTGTAATGTATGGAAAGTCGGGTAAATGTTCGATTGTGCTTGCTTTCGAGTGAACACAATCTCTGTGGCATTCGATGAAATAAAAACGAATAATACAAAATCGAAAACGATGAAGAAGAAGAGGCAGGAGAAGAAATCCACGCGATTCACAGAAATACACGCAGGACGATCTCTTTACCGTAGGTACACTGTACCAGTGAACGTACCAACTACCTACATAGAAAATGGATGCATCGAAATGATCCGAGTGATTCTCCCTTGACCATTCCACACTTGGGTGCGCGCATCTGCACACTAACACATCGATTAATATTGTGTCCCTTTGGTTCGAACGATATCATCGTCCGAAATCTATAACATTATTGCGTCTTGTTCACCGGATTTCTTCTTACTATTCCACTTTTAGTTTATACACATTTTTCTCTGCTCTTTGTTTTTTTTTTCATCATCATTTTCTATATTCCACATGAAAAGGCGACGGACGACGCTTATGTCCGAGTATGGATATGAATGTGATATTGTACGTTGTACAGATAAATAGATATGCATACTGCATGCTCTGCACTCTATAAATACGAGTATCTATATATATATATGCAGTGTTTTGTGTGGATTCAATATCGGCACAAATAAGTGTATGGAAATTTGTTTTTAAATACTTCGTTTCAGTTTTGTGTATTATTATTATGATTTTTATTATTTTCTGGTTCTTTCGAAGCACTCACAAGCACACGCACATACCTATCCTATATATGTGGAATTCATTGATCTGCCTTGATTCGAACGAACTGAAATGAATGAAAATAATGAAAAGAGAGAGAGAGAGAGAGACACAGCGACAACAACAACAACAACGAGCACAAAACATTTGCATGAATCTCTGTGTCGCGTCTCGCGCTCGCGCGTGTTCGTGATCATTTGTGTCTGCGTCTGGTGAATTTATAATGTGTGTATACAGCGTAATATTGCTAATTAATAAATAAAGAGAGAACGAGCGAGAGAAAGAGAACGAGAGAGAACTCACACACAGACAGGCAGACAGAGAGATATTTGTAGGTGCGGCTCGTCAATCAATATGGGTTGGTTATTCCGGCCGCTTATACCTGAATGATATTTGGCTCGAAACGCATTTTTCTCCTCTTATTCAATGTGGTTTCTTCTTTTTTTTATTATTTTCATTCCATTTTATTTCACGTATCAAACTATATCGATTCATTCACAAAAAAAAATACCAGAACCAAAAATACTGACGAAAAAAAGGCAACGAATCGATAATCTGTACTCAAAGAGAAAATGAAAAAAAGACATACGCACACGCCGACACTCGGACACAGGCCGCGCTAGCACACAGAAACTAGCATTCAGAGATGAAATAAAATTAATATCAACTATAGACCCAACGAGATAGAGAAAAATGATGCGAGATCGGAGAGCATCATCGAATGTGGCAACATCAGAATATTCAAACAAACAGAAAAAAGAAGTTAAAAAAAAAGATGAAATGGAAAAGAACCGATTGATTTTGCATCTAAATTCGATACATTTTACCCAATAATGATTTTCACAAAATTTACGATTCGGTCTCCAATGCTTTTGTTTTCTGACAAAGATTATTTCTTCGTTTTTTTTCTCTCCTCTTCTCCTCGTCTTCCGTCTTCCCTCTTCTTGCGTCGCTCTCGCTCGTTCGCCTATAAATGTGTTTATTAAAAAGATTAAATTCAAATTTATTATATGCATATTAGCCTAATATAATTAAAAATGTAAATAAGTCTATAGATAGTTCGATGCGCGAGCGCGCTCGTGCTCGCATGTGTGCACGCTTTCATTGTGCAATGTATTTGTGCCGTGTGCGTGTGTTAACTGACATGCGAGCATCGCCGTCGAACTATCGCACTATCACACATCGCACCGCAACACATTCAATAGATCGGTTCAGATTGATTGATCATCGTGTTTGTCGTGCTGTTGTTTATGGACCTTATAATTCGTTAATGTGTTGCCGAAAGCGTGTCGCCCGAAATTTCTCTTGGCTATTGATTGGGGCCCACGATCGCGCTTAATTATATGCACATTTTGGAAACGAAGGAAACAAATATGCAGATGCTTTGTTTCGCGTTGGAGCGTTGAATTGTGACAGCGTCATCGCCCATCATTACCATGTCACGTATCGAGTTCTTCTCGGCAGCGAGACGACGAATAGTAATTGCGTTAAATAAGGTCGACACCATCAAATCGACAATCGTTTCATTGATGTTTTCGATTGTTGTTACATATCAATAGCACTTATCAACATCGACGGCAACAACACGAAAAGCAAAAGACCCTATTTCGACTTCGAACAGTTGCCAGACGACAGTGTGAACGTGTCGACACCAATAAAGTGACCAACATCCAATAAATTTATTCATATTTTTTGTTCGCCGATGTTTTAATTGATTTGATTTGCATTTATGCGGAAAGGGTCGAATTGCATAGTCATGTGGAATCTACATTGGGGATGTGTCTCACAGTAAAATTGAAATTCCTTTGAACTTGGCTGACGAGAATACTCGTTAGGTAGAGTGGAATGAAAAATAGTTTGGAAGAAATAGAAAAGAGAGCAAGGAAATGTCTCGAGCCATTAATCAAATGCGAGAGGCTAAGCCGTACTGGAAGTCCAACCAGTCTGGCACACTGGCGGGAACAGACAAATAATATTGAGAGCGAAAGACAGGCCGCGTAGACTGTCACGTGGACGAGAGATACATTTGTTTCCGACCTTTCAATCCGTCCCAGCTCTTTTTCTGTCAGTGTCCAAATCTCGGCAGTCTTCTAGTACTGCTTTTCTCCTCGATAATCCCTCACGCTCTCTCTCTCTCTCTCTCTCTCTCTCCGATGCTTGAACACATATTTAAAATACACAAAATTCCGAAAAACGTCAGTTATTAATGTTAAAATTGATTATTTCTAATTATTGTTGTTCCCAACGATCATTTGGGCTTCCAAATACGGCTCCTTGAGGGTTTTCTTCTTCGTCAGCAATCTTGTGCTATTACTTGGAAGCTATTTTGGCACCATAAGAGGGCAAGTGATTGCTTCTTTGTGGGAGCTTCCCAAAAGCAGCAGTTGAAACTCAAGGAGGGTCGAAAAGGTCGATCGCGTTGTATGCAAGGGGTCGGCCAATTTTCCACGTTCTTGTCAATCGGAACACGCTCGCGCTTGTCTAGTGTCTAGTGAATGTATGCTGTAGTACACTACCACGGCACAAAGTTTACTACCACGGCACAAAGTACACTACCACGGCTCACAAGTTCAGGCATGTATCTTGACTCGGCTTCGCATAAGAAGGTTTTTGAGGCTTTCCACTGAAACCCTGCATTCACAAGTGCCCTCGAAGCAATATCGAGGTGAGAACCTCTGCAAGATCCGAAAATGAAACCTTCTGGAAGCCCAAATGTTCGTTAGCTTAGGAGCAATACGAATTGAAATAGAAATCGTATAAATTTAAGCAAAAGACAATATTTGTGTGTCGTATGTGTATAGACAAAGAGGAGGATAGAAGGAGAGAGATAGTCACAAAGAGAGTGAGAATTCCGCACTAGGATCTTTCTGCTGAGCACCTACTTATTGGCAAGATATTGCTGAGAAATGGGATCATGGGCGATGTGTGGAAAGAGATGGAAAATGAACCGAAACAATAGCAAATCATGTAGAAAAAGAATGAGAAAAAATGAAATCACAAAGGAGATGCTATACGTTGTACACGACGCATACATCGATGAGACTGCAGCGATGACGACGACTAAAATGCATCCGAGAGAATAACGAATTTTCGTGTGCTCTTCAGTGTAGATATATTTCATCAAGCAACAACAATCCGAGTCAGCATATAGACTTGAGTTTAGACAATAAGACGCCTATGCATTAGCACGAATACACGTATGACCTGCTCTGCTTCGCTCTGCTATTTGTGAACCGTGCATGTGTGCGTGTATGCATTCGATACTCTGTAAAGGAACACTTTTCGTTCTTCATCTTCTGGTGTATTCATCATCTTCGTTCGTACATCGGCATTCGATGTATGCGCTGCACCATACCCGACGGTCCAATAACATAAAATACAGCGTAACACTTTCCGCTGTGTGTCCTCACAGCAAGCATTTCGAATCATAACCGTGGATAGCCGAATACCAAAAGGTATTTCAAATGCGCAGCGAATGAATAAAATCGAACGAACCGATGCCAACAACAGAGAAAATAAAATAAAATATCTACGAAAATTATTATCCATTTTCGTTCGTAGTTTGGATCGACGTTGGTGTGCATCGGAGAGTGTGCGTGTGTATGCCATCGACATGCATCTCGCTGCTGGTTATTGCGTTCGCTGCCGTTCGCTGGACTCTTTTTTTAATTAATTTGAACAAAAGAATGATACGATACTTCTCTTTTTGGTGATTTTTATTTTTCCGTCACCATCGTACCAGGACGCATTCTGGATGTATGCTGGCCGCCGAAAATGAATCAAGAAGCAAACTAATAAAACTAATGTGTCTTCACGTTGCCAACGACGCTTGCGTACACTATGTTCACACCGGCTTTCATTTATTCGTTTTGGCACTTCGGCGAGAGCAAATGAAAAAAATTTGGCGACCATAAAATGTTCGACTCTCGGGCACGGCCAGAACAAATCAAATACAAATATATGTATACGTATACGCTACACGTATGGGAAATAATTTATTATGTACAGATTTCGATTTCTCTCTCTCCCTTTCGCTCTTCTCTCTTTATCATCAATATGCCTTCTGAGCTTTATGATTATTTTTATTCATTTTTGAAACGTTGCCCCGTTTGCATTGGTTGTACGCGCGACCGAACCGTTTTCGGGACAATTAAATGCTGCAAAGTTCGCAGGCACACAAACGCACTCGGAAGATGCCAAAAACACATTTCATAAATTATTGCCCTGATTTATTTTATCTTTTAACACCATATGCAAGGTATCGGCCTCGTATGATGCATGTCTTTAATCAATATTTATGATTTATAAAAAAGAGAGCCGATGCAAGAAATTAATTGCTATTTACGTGCGAGAGACGAAACGTGGAAGAAACAGGGAAGGATAGGAAGGGCGGCAGGCCGAAGCACGAAATCGATGAGTTAGTAATATGTAATTAGCTGTACCCTCCTGCTTACATTCAATTGTTATTTCAACGAGTGAAATTGTGAAATGAACAAAAAACGGACACCAACCGAGTCGAACGAACAGGAAAAAAAAAACAAAATGCCGAACGATTAGAACCCATATATGCCACTGAGAAGCGTCTGTCAGCGATTCAACCATTTTTCAATCAACGCCCGTCACCCACCCATTCATTTAATTTTCCGTTCCACATATTTTCTCATTGGTGCGAGCACCGGTCAATTCCCCAATTCCGAAATAGAACATTTGATGTCCGGATGAAAATCATTAGGTCCCATCGAAATACCGATGACACACGCACACACACACACACATCGTGTAACTGCGTCCGATGCCATTGCAATAATCCTACATTTTTTGCATGGACATTAGAGGCCATGGACAATTATTTTGCACAATTCGCTGAAGAAAAGAAAAGGGAACCCGAACAGAGAAGAAAAAAAAAAGACGAACGACAAAAGGGGCGTCCTTCACATTTACATATCTTCATATATGTAACTGCGTACTTTACATAAAATTGTGACTCCCGAATGTAACATGAAGACGGCTGAAAACGATACATTTTCATCGAAAAATCGTTTTCGCACTCAATCGCACTCGAGAATCTAATGCAACCGAACATTTTCGGCAATCGTACAATAAACCTATGTTCCCAAGGTGCGGAAAAAATAAATTTTCATTTCAGAAAAAAAGAAGAAGAAGAAATGGCAAAAAATAAAAATGCGTTTAATTCACTGGCAGCCACACAACACTGTTTTTTCTCTGTTGCGTGGCAAGAGGAATTTTTCGCGTTCGCGACATGCCGTCGGTAGTGCGAATAGCTCTCCATACGAAATATACTAAAGACATTGCACGCGCACAAACACATGCGGTGAATTTCTCCAGCCAATAGAAGAAAAAAATGTTGAACATGCACATACAGAAACAGTCGCGTGCGCACACATTCGCGCATACACATCCACTCACACACTTGCGCGCATGTCTATATACTAATGAATAGCAAGAGATTTCTTCTATTTATTTCTTTGATCGAAAACAGAGCGAGAGCGAGAGAGACAGACACATGCCCACTGTCACTGACATGGTCTGCACAATAGAAAAGGATGGAGATAATATTGTGTTGGAGACAAGTGGAGCGAGAGAAGCAGAAAAAATAATATATATTGCTATGAAGCTAATTAAACGATATAATGTAGAGCTTCTGTGCAGAGAATCCAAATGATGAGGCGAAAGCAGCGACAGCGACAGCGACAGCGACAGCAGCAGCCGCAGCCGCACCACCACCATCAACGGCATCAGTGGCGGTAGCGGCTGAAGAGGAGAAGAAAAAATCTACTATGCGTATTAATTATATGAACTCTTTATTCATAATTCGTCTCACCACTGTGAGCTTTCCCGAGATATACGACGGTAGGCGGGTACAAAACTCTTTTACAAAAACACCCACATGTAGTCGCTCTAAGACGTGAGAAAATGCTTCAGACACAAATTAGACGATAAATAAAAGGCGCACACATGCAAAACGCCTTGATATATGTATTTGGACACACGATATACGACCCAAGACATATCAGCCATATCACATAAAATACGTA
Source organism: Porricondyla nigripennis (assembly GCA_026546635.1). NCBI lineage: Eukaryota > Metazoa > Arthropoda > Insecta > Diptera > Cecidomyiidae > Porricondyla > Porricondyla nigripennis. Next base: position 4,118 of record JANTFB010103092.1, on the reverse strand, counting down.
TAGTACCCACTGCGCCACCACACACATCCAGACACTCGTGTTTGTTGTACATGTACGCATCACACATACGGCACACGTACGGCGACGACGACGACGATTCGTATCCATATAATAATCTTTTTTTTTCCTTTGATTGGAACGATGTACACAGAACGAGAACTGAACTGAAAATAAAAAAGAGAGAGAGAGAGAGAAGAAGGAAAGAATATAAAAGCTACGTACGATGTGCTCGTGTGTGCGTATATGCGCTTTCTTATGCCACCTAATATAATATTGTCCGCCCTTTGATGAAAATGCTCAATTGCAGATTGCGGTGCGGTGGAAGAAAAATTTTCCATTCCATTTCGTCGTTATGCTCACACACATATGTGGACATGGATGTAGATTAAAGTTTCCTCGGCTCCACCACCATCGGAATGTTTAATATTATTTCGCTTTATTTTTCTTCGGTTTTCCTTTTCATTTCGCTCGAAATCATATTCTCTGTACGCGACGTGGATGCACGAATGTCACTTATTTTCACATTTTTAAATATGACTGAAAGCGTACATGAAATCGTACTAGGACGATCGCGCAGATGCAGGCGGGAGCGTGCGCACAGCCTGCGCAAAACGCATGACGTGGAGAGCATCATGACCGCATTCATTTGACGTGGTGAACAGAATGAGTCGATTCATTTAGTGAACAATGAACATATTATTAATTAAGCCTTGACATCGTCAACAATGAGCGAAACTCTTCTTTTTTTTGTGTGCAAATGCCAACACGAACATCCGAATGTTCGACAGTTCGACTTCACGTGAGTGTGCGTTAGAAATGAAAAACAAAATGCTAGAAATCGTCAGCACATGACTTCGCCTGCCATTGGTCCATAATGATAATAATAATACTGCTAATTCTTATCGACATGAGCGGATTGCTCGTCACTTCAGTCGCTAAATTTGAATGAAATGACCGCATCATGTTGCTGAAATGCGAAAATAGTAGTAATTCACAAAAAACCCCATTGGATGGCACAAGAACCCTATATTCATGTCATCTCAGAATGAGAAAGAACAAATGAAAACGAACCACAGGTCGTCGTTTGGCCCATCATTTTGATTTCGTCGGATAGACACTGACGTTTCGCTGAAATTTACTACTTTATCGCAGTCACCGAGATGGGCTTTCGGTGAATCCAGTTCTGTTGATACATGCATGCGGTGTGTCACAATCAATCCATTGGGTACTGGGTAGGGCTCTTCCTATTGGCGAGCGGATCGGCCAGACAAATCTCAGGAGAACAGTGAAAAGCTTTTTCATGGCGACGAACAAATCACGGTGGGGAAGCGCGAGCGTGCATGAAATTTAAACATGAATGAGTCATTTTCGACTCATCACGCTGAAAACTCTCTCGAAATATTCTCAGGATGAAGTCGTCTGAAGAGAGAGAGAGAGAGAAATGAGAGATGTATCGAGTCTGGAAAATTTGGTCACAGATAGCAACGCAGTTCGTGCACAGATTGATCGGCTCAGTGCATTTCAAAAGCATCCGGATCTATATCAAAGAGCCCGTTAAAAAAAAACTGTCGATATTCCAATGCATCGACCGACGACCGGTCTCGTCTATTCTGTGTGAAAAATTATAAATTCAATGGATCTAGGATCTAGCGACGCATTTACTATCACCTACAACAGCCAACCCGAGCGCAATTCATATTTGAATCAAATTATCAAATCGTTCATTCCGCAAGCAATATTCGTTGCAAGCGTTCACATTAATTCAAACACCATAATTGTAACCTCGACGATGAACTCGAATCGGTATCATCACGTTGCACTGTGAGAAGAGGCCACCGATCTCGAATGAACGAAGCTGTTGCAGTGAGACGCGAACAGCAAAAGAAAGAAAAAAATGCTGAAGAAAAAAGTATAATGTGTAATTGAAAACGATGAGAGAATATGAATACGAGAGATGTTGAAGTTGTAGATGAAGAAGAAGAAGATGGAAACGAAGGGAAAAAAATCATCCGCAAATCTCCATAGGGCTTTTATTCCGAGAATGGCGAATAAGAATAAGAAGAAGTTGATGATGGAAAGGAGAAGAAAAATCTATTCTCATTTCCTATACACACTTCGCCGGATCATAGTTAAATTCGAAAGCGGCGACCGAGAAATAACCGACGAAGGGAGGGAAGAAAATAAATGGATGCAGCGCGCATCGGATGCAAAGCTCCTACATATTTGCCTTGTGCAATATGAAATAATTAAAATACAAATTAAAAAATTCCATAATGTTCACATTATGAGGCAAAGAAGCTATAATATTAATAATAATAATAATAATAATAGCATAGAGCCGGAGATCGGCGACGACGCAGAAAAACCACACATAGCACTGCAGTCCAAGGCGCTGAGACGGATTGTGCACTGCAAGGAGATGGATGAAGAGTGGAGAAAAAAGTGCGACCGAGCATGAGTAGAGTATAGGATGAGGCAATAATATGATATGTGAACGGACAAACAGACGGGCGAAAAAAACGCAATGCGAATAAAGTGAGCATGAGCACACACACACACACACAGACGCAAGCGCGCGCGCGCGCACACAAAATCTGCCAATGTGGATCTGGAATACTGGTACGGGCGAGTGAAAGACGACGCGCGCGCACATTGCAGAGAGTGTGTGCACATTTGCGCTATCAAAACTCAGACGCCTTCAACAATATGTACTGGACCAATTAACGTTTCGCTTTAAGGGCCCCAACTCTTTCATTACATTAGCGATTACATGTACTCGCAATTCGCGAATAATGTGCCCAGAACGCTGATGCTCCGCTCTCGATCCGTCTATGTGATGTGGCAGTGGCAGTGGCAGTGGCTCCGTGTGTGCGTGGCTGCGGCTGCGGCCGGGCATGCACAGGCACACTGCCCTGCCTATGTGCCGTGCAGACAGACGTATCGCAAAGCACGGCATGGCCAGTGAAGTGTGTGTGTGGAATATGCTGTGCTCACGAACGTGCTTCGTTGCGTTATGTGTGCATGGAAAAGTGTGCGGAATTTCGGTAGAGAGATGATTTGGTTTCTGTGTGTCTCCTTTGTCCTTTGCGCGCTCGCTCCGCGATATGCTTGTGTGCGGCAGTGCCGATCGAAAACATTCGTTCGCTAGGAAATTGGCACGTTACATTGTACCGCACAACACTGGCGTTGGCCAGCAGCAGCAGCAGCCGCACACCATCTCTCGCACTGCCGCTCTGGCCTGGGACCGACGCACGATATCTGTGTCCGCTCGAAGTTGGCTTCTTCTTGTTTGTATTCATCACATTTTTAATTTTCTCTCGTTCATGCTCCCATCGATTCCGGTCGCGCGCACTTCCACTGCGTTCCGTTTCAGTTCAGTTGACCGTTCAATTCGGACCCGACGACCAGAAGTAATTTCAAGATTTTATATTATTATTTAGTTCGAAATTCGCCGAAGAATGCTCCGCCGACAAAGGAATTTGCGCCGACGAACGCATTGTCCGGGTGCGTGTGTGTGTCCGATGTCTTATTTAATTACTGACGCAACTATTGGAGCGAACACAAGCGGTTTATAGACTCGAAGCGTGCACGCTCCCACTTCGATTAATTTTCTTTCTTCGCAAAGTATTCCGATAATGATTTTCGGTGTGCCGTTCCGTTCGCCTTTCCATTGCCGCATCGCACACGTCCGTGCATAGATTAGGGGTCAGATTCGACTGTGCGATAATGCGTCGTCCTAGTGTCTGGATGTCGACGGTCGAACCATAACTCTATTTGTCGGATCACATATTTTTGGTCCACGTCACATCGTGCCCTTCGAGCGGATTTCACAAACTGAAAATTTATTACGTTCGGATGTGCGACCGGTACGTTCGTTCGAGTCACCCGAGTCCGTGTATGTGCGATGCGACGTCAGCTCTCGTTCATCAACACGAAATGAAATATAATGAATATAAAAAAGAACGAGAGAGAGAACGAGTTACGAAATGCCGCGCAGCCAATTTTTCATAAATTCTTTCGGAAAGAACACGCCCATAATGGATGGATGCATCATGCCATTGTTGAAGCATCCACACACTGATTAAATCGTGTTAATCAACCCGAATTCAAATGGCAAA
>JANTFB010103091.1:0-91358 GCA_026546635.1 Porricondyla nigripennis | reverse complement strand
TACATAATACTAGCTGGCTTTTTGTTTGCAAGTGGTATGTGGTTTTTTAACTACCTTACTCACAAAATTAATAAAAAAAACTACATAGAAAAAAGAGGTAAATAAAAATGGAAATTGATACAAAAATAATAAACAGTAATCTTACTATAACCTCAAAAATATTTAAATGGGATGATTATTATTATGATCAACTTGTGGTGCAATTTTATGCACTACAAGAAAAAACTAAACATCAATATTTAATAAAAGTTCTTAATCTATCTACTATAGCGTGGATAGTAAGAGAAGAAGCTCTTCGCAAAGGTGATTTAATTAATATTAATTTAACTAAAAGTAGCTTACTTGCACCCACTAATAAAAAATGGGAGAAGAACTGTAAAGGTGTAATTGTAATTAAAAATGATGATTGTATAAAACTCTTGCCTCGTGAAGCCGCAGAATATTGTTATTATTATTAATAATTAAAACAAACTAATCATGATAAAAAAAAGAAAATATAAAAACAGTGATGGTAGTATAAGATACTCAAAAAACTATTATTATAATTTTTGTTTAAAAGGTAATAGATATTTAGGCTCTTGTAACACCTCTAATAAAAATGAGGCTTTACTTGTAGCTGAAAATATAAGAAAACAAGCTTTTAATAAAATAGTATTAAACATTAAAAACCCTACATTTAATGAGCTTGTTAGTTACTATTTAGACAATAACGAAAAAACTTTAAAAACTCTATCTAAAGCTAGAGGAAACCAATATAAATTAACTTTTAAATTAGGTATAGAATACTTTAAAAATAAAGAATTTAATATGGAAAATACCTATAAATTTTTATCACATATAGAAAATACAAGAAAATTAAGCAAATCAACTATTTGTAAATATATAGAAGTATTAAATGTGGTTTGCAATTATGCAACCGCACGCAATGAATTAAAAGAAAGCTTTATAGAAAAAATGGATTTAAAAGAATATAAACAAGCTAAAAATAAAATAAGATATCGTTTTTTAAGCAAGCAAGAATATATAACTTTAATGGATATGGCTAATAAAGATTATCAAGATATTGTAGATTATATTTATTTTGCTAAAAATACTGGCTTAAGATTAAACGAACAATTACAATTAACGCAAGATAGAATAGATTTTACTAATAATACAATTTATATAGATAAAACAAAAACCGATAAACCACGAAAACTAAAATTATTAGATAGAAAATTAATAGATATTTTAAAAGCTAAACAGCATTTAAAACAGCCTTTTAGGATTCCTGAGGGAACACTACATTATAAATGGAAGAAATTAACAAAACAAGCAAATATAGAAAATTTTAAGTGGCACGACTTAAGACACACTTTTGCAAGCTGGGCTATAATGGGCTGGCATGATTGGCAAAATGGTGGAAAAATGTCACTACCCTATTTGCAAAAATACTTAGGACATAGTGATATAAAAATGACAATGCGTTATGCACATTTAGATGAAGATTTCAAATAAAATGCACATAGAGAATAAACATAGAGAGAAAATACATATAAAGAATAAAAATATAAAGAAAACAGAGTTTACTCGCAACAGAATTTATACACAAACTAAAATAGCATAGATAAAAAACAAGAGTAAAACTAATTAACATAAAAGGCTATACATAGCTGTATACAGGACAAAAACTAGAGTAAAGGTTGATTTGATGAATATTAAGATGGTGGATGAAGGGGGATTCGAACCCCCGATAGGTATTAACCTATACACGATTTCCAATCGTGTTCTTTCAGCCTCTCAGACACTCATCCTAAAAATATAAATATTATAGTTTAGTTATAATAAACATAACTAATTTTATATATTTAATCTTTTTATAATATCTTAATTAAAATATTTAACAAGTATAAAAATAAATATAAAAACTCTTTTGACATTTCATTTAGAGTTTTTAGAGTTCATCTATATAGAAAAAATATTTAGAATTCCAATATTTAATATATATATTAAAAGATACTTTAATATCACATAGTTTTTATTTTATTAATTATTACTATATAAATTATTTTTCACTTAATACTATAGATTTTCTAATTACTTACATCTGGAACGTACGTACAAAAAACCAACAGCCTATATAAAATTATCAATTGCCTAGATAAATATATGAAGATAGACACAAGACAAACCTCACAACAATAAAAAAATAGATAAAATCTTCAGCCGTTATTTTAGTTTTACTAAACGCATCATATAATTGTTTCACACCTTTTAATTAATCTTCCAATATATTTTGGAGTAATGACATCAGTATATCTTTAAGATAAGAAAATTGTAGTAGTAGAGAAATCTAAATTCAAGAGTAATGCCATAGTGATAGAAACTATTATTTTATTTCTAGAGCAATCTTTTGCTTTTGATATGTTACTAAATAAATTAGTGATTATATTGCGATAATAAAGTTATAATCTATAAAGATAGCTTTAAAATTAGTTATAGTATTAATTTTAATTGTATAATCTCCTATTTTTGATGAAACTAAATGCAACCACTTGTTTCTTCTAGAATCCCAATCACATTTATATTCTTTATAAAAAGTGTTATAACCTTTAATCTGGCAAACCCCCTATTTGCAACAATATTAAATTTTTATCGCTATGATTACTACCAGCACCCATATATTGAACTTCGCCATGTTTAATAATACCTTTAAGTCATAAACTATCTTCATGATTTAACTCACCACCACATAGGAAACTATTTCCATATATTTATGCGGATAAAAACCAAAACCTCTTCCATAAAAAATGACATTATTATTAACAACCCTTAAAACACTAAAATGCATTATCTCAAGATTATGGCAACTAGAAAAAGAAAAGTGATGTTTACTATCAAGCCAACCATGTTTACTAACACCTAAATTTTCTTTCTTAATAATTTTTATATAACACATATCTTTTGATATAGAGATAAAATAACCAATTGTTTGAATATTAATTTCATAATTACTAATCGTTTTAATTATTATATATTAAAATGTTATTTAAACAATTTGTATATCTATCAACATCTATAATACTTACAGAATATAAAAATTTTATTCACTACCTTTATATAAATTTCTACCTTCAGATCCAAAATAAAAACCATTAGAAAAAATATTTTTATCAACCGCTTTACTTTTAGTCAATTCTTGCGGAATTAACGCTAACATATTATCCATTGCTACTTCCGCTTCTAACTTACCATCTAATACTTGTTTAAAATTATCAATTATTGAAAGCATATCCATATAATGTGGTGATATTCTAAAAATATTAACACCCATAGTTTTAAGCTCTTGTAATTCGTTAATAAGATTAACATAAGAGTAAGACATAGTTTGCGTACCATTAATTGCTAAAAAATTCTCATCACTTAATGTACTTATAACTTTAGCATTATAATCTTTTTCGCAAACATAACGACAATCATCTTTAGTAGTATTATGAATTCTAGCATGGTAGCATCTAGCGGCAATAGCTAGTGGCATTCTTCCAAAAGCAAAAATCTCTTTCTCACTACCTTCTACTTTTGCCATTATTTTTAAAGATTCTTTATCTATTTCATATGGGAAACAAAATCTTTTTGCGCCTTGTGCAATTAAAGACTTCATAGTATATTCATTATAAACATTTACTGTAGGTCCAATAATATAAGCATTATCGCCGAATAATCCTAATAAACCAACATCATTTACTTCCACCATAGAAAGACTATTATCATTATTATTAATAATTTTTTTTGAAGTTTTAAGCTCTAATTCACTTAATATTAAAGAAAAAGTAGAAAAATGCACAATCTTACCCGCACGACGTAAACGATCTACCACACTTCCCATTGCAACTTCAAAAAACGGATAACGTTTATAGCACACTACCTCACCTAGATAAACCTCATCTACTTCGGCTTCGTCGGCAACTTTAAAGTAAAAATCTCTCCAATCATTAACTTTCCAATTAAATAAACACGGCCCAAGTGTAAGTTTATAATCTTTCATTAACTAAACCCTAATATTTTTGATATTTATACTATAATATTACCTCTCTAAAATTGCATAACTAATGCCATAAATTGTAATTTTTTATCAATTATAAAGATTTAAAATAGTTCTTAAAATAATTTAAACCCAATCAAATACTATATGGAAAATCAAACTGCTAAAAGTGATTTCTTAATTTATCTTTTTACTCTATATCATAACTAACATTTAATTATTCATAATAAATAATTATCTTCAAATGATTTATTTAATATTTTTATAAAAAACTAAAGTACAACTGAAAGCAAAAACTCCTCGCACAATAAAAATTGAATAATATTATTTAATTATTTAATTTTTTAACCACAATATAATAACTACATCCACTTTCTAGTATAAGCTCCTGTAGTATTAGCATTCCCTTCTGATAAATTATTAGATAAACCCAACAATTTATTAGCATCATATGGTTCATTATTATTAACCTTATCCACAGCCTCTCTAAATAATTTAACAATAGACTGTACATAAGCTTTTCCTCTTTGTCTACCTTCAATTTTTAAAGCCACTACCCCTGCATCTTTTAATTCTGGGAGCATATTAATTATATCAAGCGAACTTGGTTCTTCAAACAAGTATGAAGATTCACCTTCAGCAAAAAACCTACCTTTACAAATAGTTGGATACCCTGGAGATTCTTCTTTTTTAAAACTGTTAATTACACTATTATTAAGTTTACTTACCAAACTACGACCTTTATCTTCATATTCCACAAACTCAGCTGGGGAACAAACACCATTCTTATTGGGGGATTTACCCGTAATATACGAAGAAAGAGAACATTTCCCCTCCGCCATAACACAAAGCCCCCCGTAGACAAAAACTTCTATTTCGGCATTAGTTGCTTCTTTGTACTGCTTAATTTGCCTTAAAGTTAATACCCTTGGCAAAACGACACGGCTTACTTTGTATTGATTTATAAAATATTTAATCGCTTCCACTGAAGATGCTGTAGCCTGTACTGATAGATGTCTTCTTTGAGTAGGATGTTTATCATAGGCATAATCAAGCAAACCAATATCTGCTAAAATTATAGCATAAGCACCACACTCATAAGCATCATCAACAGCTTTATGCCAAAGTCCAACATTGCCTGCTACAGGATAAGTATTAATAGCTACTAAAACCTTTGCATTATGTTTTTTAGCAAATTCTACACCTTCTTTTAATTCTTCTTTGGAAAAATTAAGACCTGGGAAATTACGAGCATTAGTTTCATTATTAAACCCACAATATACAGTATCCGCACCTGCTAACACAGCAGCCTTTAATGCAGAAGGAGTTCCCGCTGGACAAACTATTTCTAACTTATTCATTTTCTAGCCTCTTATTATAATGTAACTAAATATATTCACTAAAACCATAGTTACGTTTATTAAAATAGTATTTTAAATATTAAAAAATAAATGCCAGATTAAAAGTTAATATTATATTGTTAATACTAATTTATTCCCTATAATCCGTCTTTTTTCTTACTTGATCTTTATTAATCTTTTGCGATATCTCTTGGATTTCAGCGATATCTTTTATAATATCTTCAATACGCATTTCATTAATTTTTATTTTATTATTAACACCACTATTAACAAAACCAACTACTTCATCAAGATTTTCTTGTATATTATTATATACTTTCAACATAGCATTACTAAAAATAATAAACTGTTTATCAAAAGGTTTAAAAATTTCAGCTAAATCTTGTAATACATCCATATCCTCACTATCAACTGCATTTCTTAAAGCTACAGTAGCTGCAGTTGAACCCTCAATTGTTAATTTTTTAGAGAAAAAAGCGGCATCACCATCAATTTTACCTTCAAATAATTGTAAAAGGTCAACAAAACTCCCTCTTATAACCGCTGAAGTATAGAACTTCTCACTTCTTTTAATAGCTAATAATTTTGGCTTATTTATATCTGGCTTTAAATAAAACATAAAAGGCAAATCAATGGCATCAACTAAAAAATCAATTTCATTACTAGCTAATCTAACAAAAATTGATAAGTGTTTCCTTTGAATAACCTCTATTGCTCTTTGCAAAATAGGTTGCAAAAAACTTATCGGCACAGGTTTCATTGCCAACCCAATTAACAATACTAAAGATAAATCACTATTAAAACTATTCTTCATAAACCCTTAAGTCCTTAATTTTATGCTTCACCTATTACTGATGATAAATCTTTAAAGACACTTAATAATGCAGATGAATAGTCCTCTGCAAAATCAATATTATTTAAATCACCTAACCACAAGCCTATTACATAATTATTAGAAAATGCAAACAACGTATTAGTATCTACAATATATCTAAATGGTGTTTTTTTATCTCTTGGAACAACTGTATTAAATAGAACCTTATTAATAGTTCTAACATATTGAGATTCTATATTATTAAATGAATAAAATCCATCTACATAATAATTATCATTAATTGCACTAATATAATCAAGCGCATGAAACGAACCACCAAGCGATAGCGCACTATATGCTTTTACTAAATCCATAAAGTTCATAGTAACTTTACCATTAATAATATCATCTACACTTTTTATATCTGCATTGATAAATATTTTTTGTAAAACATCAGTATATTGTTCAGGTTTAATTTGTTTTAATAAATCAGTTTCTATAGATGCTAATTTAGCCGCAAATAACTCTCTCATTTCCTCTGGCGCTGAATCTAAATCTATATTCTTTGTAATAGCAAGAACTTGTTCACTACTTCTTCTTGGAACTTCTTTATTCTCTGAAACAAGTTTTTTATCTAACTCTTTCAAATAAACTCTTCTCTTAATTCTATGCTCTGAGAATAATAGATTTTGATACTTTGAATCTAATAATAACTTTGGTATATCAATATTATTTTTAAGCAAAGCATAATATAAAAATGGTTTAATAGAATTATAACTATTAATCTCAGGATATTTTTTATAATACTTTCTTTCAAAAGAATTTAACATTTCCCCAGATTCAAGAGAGAATGTAGTTCCAGCAACTATTTCGTTATTATTTAATATAACAACAGAACCATTAGGTATTTTTAAATTCTTCATGCTTCCTTCAAGCATAGACAACGCTGCATTTTGCAAAGTGCTTACAAATGTACTACGCACCGTTGCAGACGGCACTTTTAAATTATAAGCTGCAGCTTTTTTATACATATCTTCTAAATAAATAGAGAAGACACCGTTTTCATAAACAGGATTAATTGCATTAATTTCATCAAGCAACATATCTCTATCGGTAGCTGCCACAATATTATTTCTTACTAACTGATTTACAATATCTATAACCCCCACGCTATCATAGCTTGGATAAAGATTCTTATTATTATTATAAATAATATTCATTAAATATACTGATTGTGGTAACGTTAAATCTTTAATAGTGGTATTAAAATAACCTTTTACGGCAGAATCTATACCTAAATAAGTTTTACCATAATTAACATAATTAAAATAAATATCTAAGAATCCCTCTGCTGTAACATTTCCTCCAATCCAATTAACCAAAAGATAATTTCTAAGGAAAGACGAATAACTAATCAACTTAGACACTAAATTATTATCACTAATATCTCTCAAAAAATCATTAATCAAAAAATTAGGATAAGAATACCTACAATTATAAGAATCAAACTCGCTTAATTTTGTGTAGATTATACAACCACTATTTTCAAACAAACCTTTTATTTTATCTACACTATTACCAGCACTATCATTTTCATCTGATGAGTTTTTTTCATCTTTAATCTCACTACCATTAGTCCTAACCTGATATTCATATTCTAAAGCACCATGTAATGCTAATAAAGCATCTGCTAAATAAGGTGATAATTTATCTTCTAAGGGTTCTTTCATATTGACTGTAGAAAATATCTTAACATTATTTTTATCAAGAATATTGATAGCAAAAGGTTTTTTTGAAGACTCAATCACTGGAATTAGTGGATTTGATGTATTCAAATAATAGCCAAATAATAGGATTGCTATCATTATACACACAACAATAAGCCCTACAACTTTCAACTTAAATGATAAAATACCACTACCTTGGTTAATAGTTCCAGCAATTTCCAGATATAAATTACCATCTTGTCTAGTTTGCTCAGTTATAGATTTCTCTGCAAGCTCAGCTGCTGCTAAAATTTTTCTTGCTTTACTACTAGAAAGAATCTCTCTATCTTTATCGCTTAAGTAGCTTCCCACATTATCCAGAGAATATTTTGAAGAAGAAACATTCCCCAAATCATATTTCTCATAAGCAGTAAATTTCTTGTCAGAACCTTTAGTCATGCCACCAGCACCTTCTTTAGCTTGCTGTTTCATTAACTTTTCAAGAGGCACCTTTGCCCCTTCAAATATAACAGGAGGGTTATTGTTAGGAGGGTTATTGTTAGGAGGGTTATTGTTAGGAGGGTTATTGGTAACATTATTATCAACCGAGGTTGTTGGATAAGTATTTCTTACATTGTAATTATAATTATTATTTCTTATGCTTCCACCAGAGTTAACATTAATATTCCTATTTATAGCAGAATTAGCATTAAACCTAGTATTAGGATCTAAAATGTTAGAACCAACATTTCCTGTATTGTTGTTTCTAGTATGATTCAACACAAAGCCAGATCTTGGCTGGTTAACATTAGGAATAGCACTACCACCTTGACGATTATTACTATAATTATTACCATAATTATAACTATTTCTAACTATAGCTTCTCTTCTAGAGTTGTTAGTGTTATTAAGCTCATAAGAGCCTGACCTATTATTAATAAAACTTCCTGAACTAGTAGGCATTTCTTGACCACTACGTGATCTTATTAAAGACCTTCTATTATTTGCCATAAGGCTAAACTCCTACATAAAACAATAATCTAAAACAGCAATTAAAAATGAATTTTTATATTTAATATATTATTCTGATTTGCTTTTATAACAAACAATTTTTAAACTTTGATTACTAGCTATTAACTTACTCAATAAAATAGCATCCAAATAATATTGCAAAATACAATGTAAGACACTTTTCTAACATTTATAATAATTAAACTTCTTTTAATACTATAAGTAAACTAACTTAAATTAATATACTCAAAATAATAAAGAAACTCAAAACTACTCAAACAATCCCAATTGAGAGTACTTTAACTTATAATCTACTTTTAATATTAACAAACACAACATGCAACAATACACGCACTAATAATATATTCATTTTATTATTACTTTATTATAATAAGCTATTTTATGCAAGCTTTTTATGTTATTATATGAGTACAAACAAAAAATTTTTTGCAAAATTTTTCGTAAAAATTGTTCAACAAATAAATTATCCTAAATTATTAAAAATTCAAAGTAAATATATCTTATTTTAGAGCACTTTAAAAACCATATAGACATCATTTACTATAAAAGACCTATAAAGTTTATTAATTATAAAAATTTGCTTTTTAATAATTCAATATTTTCATACCCTGTTCCATGAAATATCTATTATACAAATAAAAAAGTTATAATATTAAATTTTAACAATAAAAATCTAAATTAGATTTTTCTATTAATAAATTCTTTTATATATTTAAATTTAAATAAAATTTATTATATCATTAACAATATTGACTTTAAAAGAATACTTTAGCCATCATTTTTTATATTTTATACAAAAATATATATCTGCCTACAGGGAAAAAGCTAAAGAAAACCTATTTTTATTAAGGAATAGGTGGTGCACCTGAGAAGACTTGAACTCCTAACCTCCTGATTCGTAGTCAGGCACTCTATCCAGTTGAGCTACAGATGCATATGAACACAAGATAAAGCAGATAAAAACTCCATCACATAATTAAGCTAATAAATGTAACAATAACATCATATTTGAAAAGGTATCCACATTACATACAAATATGCAAAATAATATGCAACCTATAAACAGATAATAGTTAAAATAATATAATAATCGCTTAATTAATAAAAATCAATTAAATATTATACTAGAATAGTATTATTTAATGAAATAACTATACTATTTATTTAGAGCATATTAATTTAAATATTTTTGCAATTGAATTTTATTTGATATAATAGAATTATCAATATTATAAGAGTATTTTTTATAAAAATTTGATTTTCTGTTTGCTTCATAAAAAATACTTAAAAATTTAATATTAATATTACCAAATTTGTAATTAATTCAAATGAAACCTAATAAAAACCAAAAAATTTTATTTTACTGCTTAATATTCTTAAGCATTTACAATATTTCCCCACAACTTTTGTTGGCTAATAAACTGTTTATATATGAAGCTTCGCCAATAATTAAATATAAAAATAAAATTTATAACTACATTTTAGAAATAAACCCCTTTATACCAAAAAATGTTTATACTGCTAGATTATTAGCTAAAAAATATAATAATAATGATAAAAAAAATCACACAGCTTTAATTATGATAAAAAGCAATAATACTATAGATAGCAAAAAACCAACTGCTAAAGATATTGCTAATAAAACTGAAATTGATGATAATACTAAAAACTTAATGAGCTTACTAGAAAAAGAATTGAATATTCACGATATCAACATTTTACATTATAGTAATAATAATATTAAAAATTACCATATTGTATTGTATATAAACTAATAAATATTAATGTTTATAAAATTATAGATTGACAGCTACAGTTTTGTACTTTATATATATAATGTTGTTATTTTAATTTATAAAATATTCTAGGAGATGGCGTTTGAAGAGAACATTTCAACCTAGTTTGCTTGTAAGAAGCAGAAGACATGGGTTTAGAGCAAGGATGGCCACAAAAGGTGGAAGAAAAATTATTGCAAGTAGAAGAGCTAAAGGTAGACATAAATTAAGTGCATAACTTATGTTGTTAAGGTATTTTAGTTTATGATTGTTTATGAAATAGTATGGTATTAAAAGATCAAAGAATAAAAAAAAGAAAAGATTATCTTACAGTAATGAATAATGGTGAAAAGATTATTTCATCCTCTTTTATTGTGTTTTTTTATTACGGAATCTTAGATATCAATAAAAATATTTCGAAAAATCATAAACTTAAATTCTCTAATAACCGTGTTATAAGCGTTGGATATACAGCTAGCTCTAAAGTTGGTAACGCAGTTGTTAGAAATAAAATAAAAAGAAGATTTAAAAATATAGTAAATCAAACCTTTAAAGAAGTTGATAATTCTGTTGATTTTAGTAGATCTTATTCTTTACCTTTATCATTTTGTTTTGTCGCTAGGTATAATGCTTACAATTATAATTTTGATACCATGAAACAGGATTTTAAAAAAATTTTTAATAAATATGTATAAAAAACCAACTATTATTACTTTTTTACTTAAATTGAATAAATTAATTAGCCATTTTTTTGTAGGGATTTTTTTATTTTTTATCAAAATTTATCAACTAATATTATCGCCCTATTTAGGTAATAATTGTAGATTTTACCCAACTTGCTCTAATTATTCTATTGTTGCACTTAAAAGATGGGGAGTATTTAAAGGTACTTTCCTTAGTATTAAAAGACTGTTAAAGTGCAATCCTTTATTTAAAAGTGGTATTGATATAGTCCCAGAAAAAAGATGTATAAAAAAATAAAATAAATAAATTAATTTTTTAATACTTTTGTATTAGAGTTATAAAGAATATGGTTAGAAAATATTAATATTAAAAACTACATATATGAAATATTACATAACTATATTAACTATATAAATTGTGCTTATGTGAGTATATAAAAAATATTAGTATATCACACAAAATAATATTTAAATAACCCATATATAGCAAACCTTTAAAAGAGATTTAAGACTATGAATGAGATTTTTAACAAAAAGTTTTTTATTGCAACAGTTTTAGCAATAGCTATTATAATATTTTGGGATCAATTTTTTCTTAAAGATGTCAGAGAAAGAGAACTAAAAGAAAAACAAAATACAGCAGTTCAAGCTAAAGAAAATACAATTATTAATTCATCAATGGCCCCTAATTATATTAGTGCGAACCAAGCTAAAAAAATGCCACGTCTTAGCCTAAATAATAGCAACATAGATGGTAGTATTTCACTACAAGGTGCTAAAATTGATGATATTTCTTTGAAGCGTTATAAAGAATCTTTAGATAAAAGTAGTAAAGAAGTAAAAATATTTGATTTTAATAATACCAACAAAGCTTACTTTTTTGATAGCGGTTGGCTTATAAACAATAATATTACAACCCCAAATAGTAGAACTATTTGGAAAGCAGATAATACAAAGTTATCACCAGAAACACCTGTAACCTTAAGTTGGATCAATCCGCAAGGGGTTATATTTAAAAAAACTATCATGCTTGATGATAAATACTTAATTACAGTTAAAGATACTATTATAAATAACAGTAATACAACATTAAAAGCCACTCCTTTTGCTTTAATTTTACGCCATGATGAACCAAATGTAGCTAATGTTTTCATATCGCATGAAGGTTTTGTAGGATATGTAGACAAATCATTAGAAAGAGTTAAATACTCTAGTGTTAAAGAAAAGAAATACGAATTTAATGGATATTCTTCATACATTGGATTTACAGATAAATATTGGTTAACTGCAATTTTGCCAGAAGAAAAAAGCCAATTGGCTACGAGATTCATTAGTTTTAAAGATAATAGCAATATAATTAACTATCAAGCTGATTATAAAGGTATAGATGCTATAGTAGAACCATCAACTACCATTTCTAATATTACTAGAGTATTTGTAGGTCCTAAAGAATATAATGTACTTGCAACTTATGAAAAACAATTAAAAATTGAGAATTTTGATGATACTATAGACTTTGGATGGTTCTTCTTCTTCACCAAACCAATGATTACTTTCTTATTATGGATCTATCATTTAGTAGGTAATTTTGGCTTAGCAATGTTGATTTTTACAATTGTAGTAAGAATAGTTATCTTACCAATTGCTTATAAATCTTACATTTCTATGGCTAAAATGAGAGAGTTACAACCTAAAACTAAAAGCTTAAAAGAAAGATATGGTAGCGACTTACAAAAATACAACAAAGAATTAATGGCTTTATATAAAAAAGAACAAGTAAATCCACTTTCGGGATGTTTACCAATTTTACTACAAATTCCTATCTTCTTTTCTATTTATAAAGTGATATTTGTTAGTATAGAATTACGTCATGCACCTTTTTGGGGATGGGTTTCAGATATGTCGGTAATGGATCCTACAAATATTTTTAATTTATTTGGCTTACTACCATATAATACACCATCTTTCTTGCATATTGGGATTTGGCCAATTTTAATGGGTATAACCATGTTTATTCAACAAAAGATTAGCTCGACACAAGTTATGGATGGAATGCAACAAAAAATACTTAATGCTATGCCTGTAATTTTAGTATTTGTATTAGGAAGTTTCCCAGCCGGACTTGTAATATATTGGACTTGGAGTAATATTATATCTATTGCCCAACAATATTTCATTAATAAAAAAGTTCATGCCCAACTTGCTAAAAAAGCTAAAGCTAAAGGGTTAATTAAAAAGAACAAAAATTAGTTATATAATTAATTAGGGGGAACAAGATATTACACAATTATTATCTTGTTTCCCTCATTAATACTTTAAACCTTAAATCCCTAGTTTCTTAAAAATTTCTTACATTACAGATATCGATAACTTGTTCTTGTATTAGATCTTAATATATCATTACATGATCTTTTTTATTGACTCTAATTATAAAGTAGAGTCATGTTTTACATTTATAAATTTAACTTGAAATATTATATTTGATGATTTTATTGTTTTTACAAATCTTATTTCTACTAATAACACTAGTAGAGATATATTGAGAATTTATTAACTAGCTTTTTTAAATTCTTTTAAAAAACTATTTATAACCTAATTAGATAACTTAAAATAAAAACTAATGAAAGATATGATATATAAAAACTACTACAAGCTTAGAAAGAAAAAAACTGAGAAATTTAAAAATTTATAAATAAAAAAGTTAGAAAAATGATACTACCTCGCTGTTGTATAGAGTAAACATTTATATAAGAATAAATATTACTAAACTTTTATCACAATATTTTATTATAACTCTTTATTATTAATCACATATCTTGCCATTCCAAGCATGGCAGGATTTTCTTTTATAATTAAGTAAATAGCCGTGTTATCTAATAAATTATTAATATTTAAAATTTGATTAAATAAAAATCGAGACTTAAAATTACTATTTCGAAAATAATTTATAATTTTTGGTAAAATACCCCCGGTTAAATAAATTTGTTGCGGCAAATACGTTAAAGCAATATTACTTACATAGCTACCAAGAAGATTACAAAAAACATCAATAGAAGCTAAATAAATATTGCTATTAAAATTAGCCTCTATAATATTATTATTTAAAACTTCCTTGTTACTTTTAACTTTTATATCATCAACTAAAGCTTTCTCTACCACTGTTTTTGGTAAAATATCTTCAATGATTTTATAATTATATTGCTTTGCTAATATCTTATAAATATTTACTAACCCTCTCCCAGATAAAAATTCTTCAACATAAGACATTTTATTATAAATTTTAAAATACCCTTTGTAAAGGATATCTTCTAGTTCATTAGCTGCGGCTACAGTAGTATGACCTGCTTCGGATGGAATAATTAACCACTCCTGATAAGGCTTAAATAAAAAACAAGTACCAAGACCAGTTCCTGGACCTGTAATTATTCTTTTATTAATATTACTACTAATATTTTTTTGCTCTTTTATTATAACATAATCCTGTGGCATTAAATATTCTACAGCGTAGGCTTGTGCTTCAAAATCATTAATAACTGATAACTTACTAAAACCTAAATCTGCTTGTAGAGCTTTAACAGAAAAACTCCAATTATTATTAGTCATATTAACTTTATCAGATAAAATAGTAGCAGCAATAGCTATAGCTCCACTATTAGGTTGAAACTCCTCTGGAACTGTTTTTAAGTAATGTTTAATTGCTGCATTTATAGTTTCAAACTTATTACATTTATAAGATTGCAATAAAAAATAATCTTGTTGTTCTCTAGCTATTGCTAATCTTATATTTGTACCACCAACATCAGCTATTAAGTAATACGTCATTTATTATCTCTTTTATAATTTTATGATTTTTACAATATTTATTTTTATAATATTACAACACTATATAAACTTTATACTTATGTGTTCTTAAACTATTTAATTTTATAACACTTTTTACACAGCAACATTTTATCATAAATTAAAATATTATTCTATTAAGTGGTATTTTTATTGGTTATATTATTATTAATCTATATTTTATTAATTTAAAAAAGATTTATGTTAAAAAATTAGTTTTTCAAAAATAATATTAGGAAAGATTGCTACTTTTTAAAGCACTTTTTAGGGGTATTTTTATTAATTATATTAATAGTTTTAATATTTTTTTTTTGAATAATCTTTCTAAGTTCTATTACTAATATACCATTTTCAAGATAAGAGTTATAAGGCTCTATCTCTTCAGATAATACAAACACTTTCTCAAAACGACGATAAGAGATACCACGATGAATTGAAACTTGATTTTCTTGTATAATAGATTCTTTCTTTTGAGATCTTACAATTAGTTGATTATTTTCTTGCGTAACACTTAACTCATCTTCACTAAAACCAGCTACAGCTAATTGTATAACAATTTTATTTTCACCAATTTGATCTATATTGTACGGAGGGTATGAGCTTGAAGCTTTAGATAATTTATCTAAAGTTTTTTCCATATAATCAAACCCTAACAACAACGGACTATTTAAAAAGATTCTTCCCATAAATTTAGCTTTTAACGTTATTTAATTGATATACTAATTATATATAATCATTTTATATATAATGCAAGTTTTCTAATGAATTAATATAAAATTAAAACTTATACTAGCAATAAAAAATTTCTATAATTTGCTTGTAAAAATCAATTAATGATTCTAAATAATTTGTTATAGTTATATATATAAAATTTTCATAAAAATAAAATGCCTAAATAAAAAAACATGTTATTAAAACCTTAAGTAGTATTTTAGATAAACCAAAATTTGATATTCTCTAAATAATAACCACAAGAAAATATATAAAATGTCTCATACAAATATAAAAATTTTTGAAGCTGATAGTATAAAGCTTATAAACTGTGATATGTTTAGCGATTATGGCTTTAAAGCTATAAAAGATAAAAGTATAGATGCAGTTATAACAGATTTCCCATACGGAACTTTAAACAAAAGAAATACATGGGATAAAATTATAGATTATGATTTATTTTGGAGAGAAGTAAAAAGAATTGGCCATAATACAATGCCAGTTATTTCAACCGCACAAATGCCTTTTACAGCTTTTTTAGTATCTACAAATTATAAAGATTTTAAATATACTTTGGTATGGGAGAAATCAAAAGCAACTGGTTATTTAAATTCTAAAAAACAACCACTAAGATCCCATGAAGATATAGTTGTGTTTTATGCCAAACAATGTACCTATACACCTCAAATGACTAAAGGTACACCTTATAATAAAGGTAGTGCTGTTAGAGATACTTTAGCTTATGGCAAACAAGAAAAATCGGTATTAGTAAAGAATGATACAGGCTATAGATACCCTCGTTCGGTTAATTATTTTGTAACCGCAGAAAGTGAGGGGAAATTGCACCCTACACAAAAGCCCATTGCTTTATTTGAATGGTTAATAAAAACTTATACAAATACCAATGAATTGGTATTAGATCCTTGTTGTGGTAGTGCTACCACCGCTATTGCATGTATAAAAAATAATAGAAAATTTATAGGGTTTGAGAAAGACCCTATGTATTTTAAAATGGCAAAAGCAAGAATTGAAAAATCATTAATTTGTAAAAATTATTAATTTGTAAAAATAGTTATAAATTTTACTAGTTCTCATAAAAATTATAATTTTACAATAATAACTTATACTGCTTTTTAAAGTCATCTATAAATTAGGCCTTCAATTTTGACCCAACAATGCTTTTACTAATATAAACTACTATTTGCTACAATAAATGTAGATATTTATTATAAATTTGATTAATAATCTAAGTTTACCTAACTTTTATTATGAAATATTTATTAAGCAAATACCTTATATTAAAAAGATTATCTATAATTAAAAACTATTTATAATAAAACTAGATAGTAATAAATTTTATAAAAACTAATACAAAAATTAAGTACATAAATATGAATAAATATTCCTAATTTGATAATAATTTTATAATATCTTCTTGTAATTCTTTAATGCCTTCTTTGCTTTTAGCACTAGTAAAAGTAACTTTAATATAACAAGCTGGATTTTGAGATATAATCTCATCTATTTCATTTTCTAATTTTTCACGAGCATTTTTATTAATTTTTTCTGTTTTTGTAAACACAATTTGATATGATTTACCAATATTATTTAAAAAAGCCATAATTTCAAAATCAATTGCTTTAAAACCAACTCTAGAATCTATTAGCAGAAACACCCTTTGTAAATTATGACTATAAGATAAATAATCTATCACTACCTGCTGCCATATCACTTGCATACTTTTAGAAACTCTAGCATAGCCATAGCCTGGCAAATCTACAATATGAAAAGCATTATCTACAGAAAAAAAATTGATTTCCCTAGTTTTCCCAGGATTACCAGAAACTTTCACTAATTTCTTACGATTTAATAAACTATTTATAAGAGAAGATTTACCAACATTAGATCGTCCCCAAAAAGCAATATCAACTAACATTTCGCCTTTAGCATTAAGTGTAGTTGGTAGCTGTTTTAAACTTAAAACACCTTTTATAAAATAACTATCACGTGCAAAAACTTTTATATCCATATTACTATATAACTTCTTCAATGATTGCCTTATGTAATATAGCCATAAAAGCATCTTGCATTACACCAATTTCAGGACTTACTTCTAAATGGCTAAAATATCTATCTTTTAATAAATCTATAGATTTTACTTCGTGATCATCTAAATAAACATTTATATGTTCTAAATCTATTACTCCATAACGAGATATTTCTATTAAGTCTTTCGTATATTCTACCAAAGAGATATCTAATTTATCTTTTTCAGGAGCTTTAATATCCATGGTAATGTTATCAGAATTAATAGAGTGCTTTAATTTATTAACACTTACTAATAAATCCATAGCAGCACATTCTCCCTCAAAATTATTAGGGTTTTCATTTATTGCTACTTTAAATTTTAATCTTTTGACTTTATAACTATTATTTTGATAGGCTGTTTGATGATTTTTATTCCATACAAAATCATAAGTTAAGGAGTTACGCCCTTCTTTTAATTCGGCATTCTCACGTAACAGAGCTAAAAAAGATCCAACTGATGGACTATTAGTCCCTTCTTCCCATAATAACACATTTTTATTACCATCAAATAAAAAATGACAATAATCCGTATACTTTTGATCTTTAGGATAAACATAAGCTTGCACATTGGTTTTAACGTCAGAAACAAAAGTTTTTTTATAATCTCGCATTTTTTTAAAAATACCAAAATATAAATTTTCGTTACCTATTTGATAAATCGGAAAGATTTCAAACTCTTGTGATTTTTTTTCTAAATATGCTGATATTTTTTCTGCAATAATATCTTGGAAAATACTATCTATTTCCCTTGTGATTTTTTTATCTTTCTCTAACTTATAAAAATATACTTTATGGCTAACCATCTTTATATCTCTGTTTTTATTAATAATATTTATTGTTTACATGAAAAATAATTTACTTACTTTCCTACCTGTTAATTTACCTTGCAAAATAAAATTAATAAATACTAATATTTATAATTAATTTTATAGCTAATTTATAAGTTTATTATCTTTATAACCACAATTATATAATATTATTTTCTTAAAATATACAAATACAGAATAAACTAATAACCAATTAAAAAATGTAGATTAACAAAAATTATAACTGTATTAATAAAAATCTTCTATATATGGTTTAATCATATATATTAGCAAAAAACTCTTTCGTATTTTCTTCTAATTTTTCTTGAATAATATTTAATGGAATTTCTTCATTATCATCATTCGCTAAATAACTTATATTTGCTTGAAAATTTTTTATTAACGAATTTCCTTTGTAAAATTCTATGGTAAAAGGTAGCAAAATATTGTAATAATTATTAATTACTTTATTACTAGTAGTAGCTTTAAAATTAAAAATAACCACATTATAAGATTTATTATTAATCTGCATTTGATTTTTATAAATTAAATTTTTAACGATATCACTATATTTTCTATCATTAACCTCTAATTTTGTTAAAAATGGTTTGCTTAATTGCTTTTGCAAATAAATGTTTAACTGAAAATTACTTCCTCTTGATAAACTTAAAGTTCCACTCTCTGTTTTGTGACCATCAAGAGTTACAACATAATTATATTTCTGTGCATTTAAATATACGTTCATAAATGGTTTATAAGTTTTATTATTAATGGTTATTATTACATTTTTGTTATTAGGATATACTAAAAATTTTATTTGAGCTACTGCCTTAATATTGCTATCTAACTGTTGTTGATACTTCAAAATAATTGGATAAGCACTATTATTAATTTCAATATTTTTTATTTTGGCATAAGAATATAAACTTAATAAAAAATTAGCTTGCTGTAAATCTTTATCCATTTCAAACTTACTAATAAAATCTATTTTTGAACTGTTAGCAATAAGTTTATCGCTTAAAGAGTTTATAGTTTCTACTAAAGAACCTCTGGTTATGCCTACTAAAATTTCATAACTATTTTTGCTTATTTTCTTTTCATTAAAATAAACTATACCTTGTAAATAACCATGAGATGTTAATGTAATATTATTTTTAGCATTAATATTAAAATTATTATTAATTAGTACTTCTTGCGATTTAAAATTACTGTCTACATTAACCGCAACTTGTTGTGCTAAATTAGCTAAAGCCTTTCTTTTAGCATCTTCTTTAGAATTACCAATTGCACTATCAACCATAATAAAATCTTTTTCACTAATAGAGTTTATAATATTACTTGAAGTGCAAGCAAATAAACCTACTACAGCCGCTATAGTGATAATTAATAACCCTAACTTTTTTAAAAATATATCCATAATAATCACTTGCTATTATAATTAAAATATTAGTTTCATAGTTAAAAAATTAATTCTTTCTTAAAACCTTTATCCTTTAAAATTTACTTTTACATTTAAAATTAATGCTATAGCCTATATTAGATATAAAACTATAGCATTATAATAAAATATTATTACTTAACAAACAAAAATAAATTTACAAATTATTTCGTTACTTTATTTAATTCAGCTTCATCAATAAATATTTCCTCGCCGGTTTCAATATTTTGCAGTACTAAGGTTAATTTATAATAAACTTGTTTCTCTTTACCACCACGAGCATAACTAACAATTGAACTAAAGTTACCATATAAAACGTATTTTGCTCCCCATAATTTACCCATTTGTGTGGCTTGATTTTTATCTGATAATGGTGACTGTGCAATTTCTATTTCTTTTGCTAAAATATTCGTATTATCACGGTTAATTACAGAAAACATTCTTGATTTTACTAATTTCATTTTTAAAGTATCTGTAATACTTTCTGTATCTATTTGTTCTGAAGTTTTATTTTTAATAACTGAAATTAATAAAATAGGACGGTTACCTCCAATATCACTAGATAAATATCGATCATTAACTAATTTATCACTAAGTTGTTCTAATAACATTTTTTGATCACTTACAGAAAAAGTACTAGTTAGCGTATTTTTATCAATATCTTGATATGCAGTTTGGCTAGAACAAGCCGCAAATAAACCTAGTACTAAAACTAAACAAAATTTTTTTAACATTTGCATTCCTCTATTTTAAAATTACAATTTTTAACTAAATTTTTTAGTAAAATATTTATATCTAAATTTTAAACTAAAAATTTTATCCAAATCTTTAAATACAATTTTTATTGACTAAAATCTTACTCTAAAACAACTTAAAATTTTTCTTTTTTTCTTAAGAGCTAACCAACCTTATTATCTTAAAATTAAACGAACATATCAAGTCAAAAACTTAAAATTTTTTACCCTTATAAATAACATTTTTATAAATACTATACCCTACATCATTTACCATAATTATAGCGAATTCTCCACCTGTAAGGTTTATATTATCAATATTAATAGTTTTACCATCTGTAAAAATACTTACACTATTAATAGATTGCATACTACTTAATTTTGCAACATCTATATATTCCGGCAAAGTAGTAAAAGATCTTCTATCTGCATTTTCCATTAAAGATGAAGCAATCCCAAAAAGCTTACCAGCTAACTCAAAAGCAGGTTGATTTGTATTATTACTAATATTAGTTAATAATGACTGTGTAGAAGTTTTAGTTATAATTCTTGAAATTTGTCTAGCAAAAATCCCTACATATTCTTCTTTTAAAGCATTTTTAGCCATATTATATAAATTACCAACTTCTTCTAATCTTCCTGAAATAACTTCTCTACCAATATTATCTATTAAAGATACTTTAGTATTATTACCTCTAAAGGATTGTTGATATTTATAAATAGGTAGTGCCATTTTATAAATATTATTATTTAAAACTAAAGTAATAGATGCTTGATCTTTTTTGGGAATAAAGCCTCTTTCATATATTACTAAAACTGTATTATTCTTATTATAATTACTAAAAACTCCCTTATTAAAATTGCTACTATAAGTCTTCTTTAAGGTCATATTATAAGTTTTAATATCGTAATTTTTACTTAACCTTAATAGATCATCAATTATAAAAGTATTTTTATCATATAACTCAAAAGCCCTTTTATAATCTACTAATGACCCTGCTTTATCTCCAGCTATTTCTCTAATATTTCCAGAAACATAATAAACATAGGCACTTAAAAATAAATTTTTGTTTAGATATTTCAAATCTTTTTCGGCTTGAACTATCTCTTTTGGTAACTGCAAAGATATATTATTTCTTTGTTTTTCGTAATCAATTTTATTAACTAATTTTTCTCGCTTAGCTATAGCCAATTTATGAGCATCATCAGCTGCTCTTACATATACCATAGCATTATTAAGATCACCCACGCTCAAGTAATTAAAACTTTGATATAAATTAATTAATACTCTTTCAAAGCTAGTTCCTAAATATGGTAATACCTCATCACTAGCTAAAGTGCTAGAAGCTAAGTTGCTAGATAAATTACTTAAAGCTCCAGATTCATCATTAAAATTATATATTTTTAAAGCCGTGTTAAAGCCATCTATACTTGTTTTTCTATCCCCTACAATAAAAGCAATCCTACCTTTTTCTTCATTAAATAAAATTGCATTCTTATCATCATTTTCAACATTAAAATCTTTATAGATCTCTGTACTCACACTATTATTATTTAAAGCCTTAATGCTTTTATTACTAATATTTTGATAATTAGCGCAAGAATTTAAACATATTAAGATCAGTACTAAAAAAGTTTTTTTTATCAAAAAAATATCATTAGCTCTTTTAACGGACATATCAATTCCTAAGTAAGCGAAAAATGTATATAGGATTATTTAATGCAAAAACTATATTCTATAACATTTGTATTTGAGAAAATTCTAATTTATACAAAATTTATAAAAATAAAGAATAACTTTAAGAAACTTATATATAAGCTTACAAAAATATAAAATATAACTTATGATCCCAAGTTTGCAACTATATTTTGTTCTAAATCATTAAAAGAATTATCCCCTTTAATTTTATTCCATTCTGTAGTTTTTTGCTTATAAGAATCTTTTAAAGCATTATTAAGTAAATCTTCGTAAATTGTTTTGTCATCAAAACCAACTAACACGTACAAAGCACCATTAGGACTAACTATTTGTTTAACAATTTTCGCACCTACCACTCTCTGTTTTGTAATCACATCGCTAGTTACAAAATTTATTATACCAAGCTGCTCTTCATCACCACTTGTAGTTACTTTAGTATAATTTTTAACACTAGAATTAATATCACTATTTATTCTTTGCGCTAGTATTACTCTGGCATTAGCTGCTGCCTGTTGCAACATAAAATTAACGCCCGCTTTAGATTTTTGAGTGACACCAATACTTCCTGCATAAATTCCCTCAACCTTAGCCCCACATACCCATAATGGAGCCTTAGTCTCGGGAGCATCTGGATAATTACAGTCTATAATTGATTGTGACAAGTCTTTATTAGCACAAGATAGTACAGTTAACATTAAACCAGCAACTATAATTTTTTTAATCATATCTTCCTCATTTTCATTATTATTAAATTAAACTAAGCCTAGCTATTACTTGATTTTATCAGCTAAAGCAACACAAGATGTATCGCCAATAACATTAACTGTAGTTGTAAACATATCTAAAATTTTATCAATTGCAAAAATTAATGGCAACCCAATTAAAGGCACATTAGCCACGCCTAAAACCATAATAATAGTTAAAGAAAGTCCAGGAACCCCAGGGGTAGCAAAAGAACCGATTGCAGCCATTAATGCAATTAATAAATAAGTAGATAAAGAATGTTCAATTGCAAAAAATTGCATAAAAAAAATAGTAACAATCGCATAAAACAAAGCACTTCCATTCATATTTAAAGTTGCACCAAGTGGCAGAATAAAACTTGCATAATTTTTATTTAACTTCATTTTCTCACAAGCAGCAGCATTAGTTGGTAGAGCTACAATTGATGAAGCTGTGGAAAAAGCAATTAATTGTACAGGTATAATATTTTTAACAAAACTTAAATACGATACTTTAGAAAAAAATAAGACTATTCCAGCCAAAATCAAATATATCCAAATAATATCCCCTAAAATAACAATACCTATTAATTTTCCAGCCAACTTTAAAATATCAAAACCTAAAGTACCAACTAAATAAGCCATAAAAGAAAATACAGCAATTGGTGCTAAAAGCATAATTTTAGACATCATCCACATTAAAGCATCATTAATAACTTTAACAAAATTAATTACTACCTCTTTTGAAGGATTCTTAATAGATACTAATGCAAAACCCAAAAACACTGTAAAAAATACTACCGCTAACAGCTTATTTTCCGACATTGCTAAAATAAAATTATCAGGAATAACACTAAAAATAAAGGCCCAACCACTCAGATCAACTTGATGTTCATAATCTTTTAAACTATCTCCTAAATTTAATAATTCTATTGGTAGATTAGAGACACCAAGTCCAGGTTTTAAAATAAGAGCCAGAATTAACCCAATAATAGAAGCAAAAAAAGAACTGATAAAAAAATAACCAAAAGTAAAAATACTAACTTTAATAAATTTACGCTCTGACTTGATATTTAAAATAGCATTAAGAATAGTAATAATGATAATTGGAATCAATAGCATTTTAATTAACTGTACAAATAATAGCCCCCAAGGCTTTAATAACTCTACAGTAATTGGAAATAA
Organism: Porricondyla nigripennis; assembly: GCA_026546635.1. Classification (NCBI taxonomy): domain Eukaryota; kingdom Metazoa; phylum Arthropoda; class Insecta; order Diptera; family Cecidomyiidae; genus Porricondyla; species Porricondyla nigripennis. Next base: position 66,743 of record JANTFB010103091.1, on the reverse strand, counting down.
ATAACCATAAAAAATACCAGCCACAGATAAAATTAAAATAAAACCACTACTTGTATAATATTTTAGAAAAGTTTTCATGGGGTTAAAGTATTTTAAATAATTGAAAAATAATTTACATAAAAGATAATCTATATTTTAGCAAATTTTTATAAAAAACATATTATTTATAATAAATATAAACAATACTAATATAAAAATCTATACAAAATACAAATTATATCAAATAATAATTAAGTTTATCAAATTTAACAAACTTAATAAATAGAATTATTGATGTAAAATTAGAAAAACAGCTGACCAAAATCAAATTAATATAATAAACTACGATATATCTGATTTAACTAACATTACAAATTCTTTAAAAGCTTCAGGATTATTAACCGATAATTCTGCTAAAGTTTTTCTATTAACTTCAACATTTGCATTTTTCAATCCACACATAAATTTTGAATAACTCAAACCGTATTCTCTAACTCCAGCATTGATTCTTTGAATCCATAAAGCTCTGAAGTCTCTTTTTTTGTTTCTTCTGTCTCTATAAGCATATTGTAAAGCTTTCTCTACCTTACCTAGTGCAATTCTAAAAACTTTAGAGTTTCTTCCTCTATAACCTTTAGCTAATTTTAATACCTTTTTATGTCTTTTATGAGAAGTAACTCCTCTTTTAACTCTAGCCATCTTATATTTCCTTACTATTTTTTATTAATTTAAACATGGTTTAATTAATTTCATATCACCTTTGAATAAAACTTTCATACCTCTATTACTTCTTTTCATAGATGTAGCCCTTCTTCTTAAAAAGTGACTTTTGCAAGCATATTTACCTTTAATAAGACCACTAGACGTTACTTTAAACCTTTTCTTTACAGACGATTTTGTTTTTAACTTGGGCATTTCCACTCCTTAATTAAATTGATTATTTTTATAATTTTACAATTTCAAAAGCTTGTTTTAAATTTAAAACAAGCTTTCCAAAAAACCTATAGCTATCCTTTTTAATAATTTTCTTTTATAGAGAATCGGTATGCCCTACCTTATCTCATATACACAAAAAATCAAGATAACTATGATGTTATGTTACATAACAGAGATATATTACACTATATTTAGATAAAATCAAGACTATTTGTAGTTTTTCCAATTTAAGTGAGAGAATCTATAAATTATTACTAACTACAATGAGAATATAAGAATATAAAAATATAACATAGCTAAATTAAACTATTCACTGCCTTTAGAAACTACAGGTGCAAAAATAGCAATAACATTGTTGCCTTCAAGTTTTGGAGCAATATCTAACTTTGCTCCAGCGTCCTCACCAATATCTTTATAAAAACGCTCTAATAACTCAATTCCTTTTTTAGAATAAGCCATTTCTCTACCGCGAAGTTTTACACCTATTTTTACTTTATACCCATCTGCTAAAAATGATTTTAAGTGTCTAAACTTAACTTGAAAATCATGTTCGCCAATCCCTAAGTGTATATATAGTTCTTTTAATCCGGTATTTTTTTGTTTTTTCTTACTTTCTTGTTTTTTCTTTTGTAGTTGATACTTATGCTTACCATAATTTAAAATTTTACACACTGAAGGCACAGTTTCTGCATTAATCTCTACTAAATCTAAACCTAAAGCATAAGCTTTCTCTAACGCTTCATCAAAACTAACAACTCCTAACATTTCACCATTTTCGTCAATTAAGCGAACTTCTTTAGCTCTAATTGCTTCATTAATTCTGATGGATCCATTTTTATTGTTATCTCTTTGATATTTATTATTACGAACAAAATTATCTGACAAAAAAATCAACTCCTAATTAATATATTAAACTCAAAATATAAATACTATAAATCTACTAATAGCTTAATTTTACTACTAATAGTAGCAATTTTCAACTTTCTTTATTTAAAACTAACTAAAATAGCTTAGTTCTATATACCTTTAATATTAATAAATAAATTTATAATAATCATTAATTATAATATCCAAAAATAGATTTAATTAACTTATTTAACTCTAATTTTTGTATATTCAACAATTTTTAAAAAATATTTATTTTTTTAATAAAATATTATTATAAACTATTTGAAAAACTTAGAACTTTCAATATTACTCAATTTATTATCTATAGTATCTAGCATAAAGTCTATAGTTTCTGAAATCGAAAAAGTAACTTGCTTATCTGTTCCTAAAAATCTTAAAGTTAAAGTATTATTTTCTATTTCTTTTTCTCCTATTACGGCAATAACAGGAATTTTACTTAAAGTATGTTCTCTTATTTTATAAGACATTTTTTTAGAACGAACATCAAGTAAAGCTTCAATTCCATTAGCCTTAAAAATATCATATACCTTTTGAGTTTCAGCATCAAATTTATTAGAAACATTAACAATTGCGATTTGTATTGGCGATAGCCACAATGGTAATTTACCTTTGTAATGCTCTATTAAGATTCCTATAAACCTTTCAAAAGATCCTAAAATTGCTCTATGTAACATTACAGGAATATGTTTATTACCATCTTCACCTGTATAGTTTGCACCTAAACGTTCTGGCAAAATAAAATCCACTTGCAATGTTCCCATTTGCCATTCTCTCCCCATTGAGTCTTTAATTGCAAATTCTAATTTTGGACCATAAAAAGCGCCCTCACCTTGGCTTAATATTGGCTCTAACCCAGCTGTTTGCGAGGCATTAAACAATGATTTCTCGGCTTTATCCCAAATTTCCTCACTACCTGCTCTTTTTTCTGGACGAGTAGAAAATTTAACTATAATTTCTGGATCGCCAAAAATTTCACCATAAATTTCTTTTAATAAATCACAAAAAACTTTTGTTTCATTTACAATTTGTTCTTCCATACAGAAAATATGTGCATCATCTTGCGTAAAAGCCCTAACCCTCATAATACCATGTAAAGCGCCTGAGGGTTCATAGCGATGACAACATCCAAATTCTGCTAATTTTAATGGCAAATCCTTATAAGATCTACTACCTTGATTAAAAACTTGGATATGAGCAGGACAATTCATTGGTTTAAGCGCCAATACTGACTTATCTTGAGCATTTACTACAAACATATTTTCTTGGTATTTATCCCAATGCCCTGATTTTTCCCACAATTTACGATCAATCAATTGAGGTGTTTTAATTTCCTTATAACCATTACTATTTTGTTTAGCACGCATATACTTTTCTAATGCTAAATAAACTTTCCAACCATTCTCATGCCAAAATACCGATCCTGTAGATTCTTCTTGCACATGGAATAGATCCATTTCTCGACCTAGCTTACGATGATCATTTTTTTCTAATTCTTCTTGTAGCATTAAATATTTCTCTAAGTCTTTAGCATGTAAAAAACCAACTCCATATATTCTTTGCATACTTTCACGCTTAACATCTCCTCTCCAATATACAGCTGAAACCTTCGTTAATTTAAAAGCTTTTGGTATATAAGAAGTATTAGGGCTATGTGGACCTCTACATAAATCTAAAAATTTACCTTGTTGGTAAAAAGTGACAGTTTCATCATCAATACCACTTAAAATTTCTATTTTAAATTTTTCACCAATACTTTCAAAATATTTAATAGCTTCATCTTTAGTTACCACAGTTCTAGTAATTATATCTTTCTTATCAATAATTTCTTTCATTTTATTTTCAATAATAACTAAATCTTCTTCTTTAAATGGAGTATCTATATAGAAGTCATAAAAGAAACCACTTTCTGTAGATGGTCCTACTCCAAACTTTACATTGGGATATAATTCTAGCACAGCCTCAGCTAAAATATGTGCCATATCATGTCTTAGTAATGATAATAAAACGTCCGTGTTTTTATTGGTAATAAGTTCTACCTTACAATCAAAATCTATAAAACGATGTAAGTCCCATAATTCGTTATTAACTTGGATAGCATAGCTATTTTTAGCTAGCCCCTCACTAATTTTTTTAGCAATATCATAACCGCTTACAGGTTGATCAAACTCTAACACAGTACCATTTAATAATGTAATATTTACCATTTATATTTTTTCTTTATTTTTGTTTATATTGTTTTTGTATTTAAATAAATCTTTAAAAGTCTATTCAAAATATCTATTCCCTATTCTTATCAATACTTAATTTAATTGTAACTCATAGCGTATTAAAAGTCTAATTTAAATACAAAAACAATATTTTTAGTTGTATTTTTTTTTAAAAAAAGCTAATATTCAACCATAAATTGTATAAAGAGGCAAAAAAATGAATGATTTGAGATTATCTCAGGAAGAATTATATAAAAAGTGTGATCCAAACATATTTAAAGTAAATACATCCAAGGAAATCAAAGTAAAAAATAGTTTTATTCCACAAAACAGAGCTTTGTCATCTTGTGAAGTAGCAATAAACATAAAGGGCAATAATCATCATGTTTTTGCAATGGGGGAAAAAGGTATTGGTAAAGCAGAGATTATTGCAAAATTTTTAAAAGATAATATTAAAAAAACAAAATATCCCAAAGATTGGATCTATGTTTGCAATTTTAAGAATATTAATAAACCAATTGCAATTAGCTTAAAGCAAAAAGAAGGGAAAATTTTTAAAAAATATATGCAAGACTTTATACAATCTCTAAAAATCATGATATCTTCTACTTTTGAAGATAAAAATTATAAAGAGTATATTATAAAGATTGATAAAAATTTTCTAAATAAAAAAGATAAACAAATTAATTTATTGCAATGGGAAGCTGAAAAATTAGGTATACAAATTATTAAAGAAAGTGATGGTTTTGCTATTGTGGCGCTTAATAGTTCAGGCCAAACAATAAGCTCTAAGAATGATATTTCAGATTTAAATACAGAACAAAAGGATGATCTAGCTAAAGCTATATCTAACATTAAATATAAGCTAGAAAAAATGGTATTATCTTTTCCTGCTATAGATAAAGAAAAGGTTTTACAAATTACTAAACATCATAAAAAAACTTTACAAAAAATTATTACACCATTAATTAGAAAAATTAAAAAGAAATGGAAGAATAATAAAGATATTCAAAATTATTTAGATGACTTACAAAAATATATTTTAGAAAGCGATGATATTTTCATATTAGAAGATAGTAATAATAATTTTACTAATGTACAATTCAAAATTCCTTATGAAAATTTTGATGTTAATATTTTAGTAGATCAATCACAAAATATTAATAATAAACATAATACACCAATTATAATTTTAAATAACCCTACTCCAAGTGAATTATTTGGCTCAATTGAGCTTAAGGCCAATTCTAGCTCTGTTACAACTAACTTTAATAATATCAAAGCTGGATATTTGCACCTAGCCAATGGCGGCTATTTAGTAATGCCCATTAAAACATTTTTAGAGTATCCTAGCTTTTGGAAATTATTTAAAAATATCTTAAATAATAGGAGAATAGAATTTAGCAATCTTTCTGAAGAGATTAGTTCATCTTTTGGAATTACTCCAATGTCAATTCCACTTGATATTAAAATCATCTTAACAGGAAGTGAAAATATTTACTATGCTTTATGGGATAAAGACGAAGATTTTAGAGAATTATTTAGTATTATTGCAGATTTTGATGACAAAATAGAATATAACAATACAAATATTAAATTATTTGCAGAAATATTAACTGGAATCACAAAACAATGTAAATTATTACCGCTAGATAAATTTGCTTTAGCCAGAAGCATTGAAGTATCAGCAAAAATTGCCGGCAAACAAAATTTTTTAAGTGTCAATTTGGCTAAAATCACCAATATTTTACAAGAAGCTAATTATTTTGCTAAAAAAAATAATCGCAAAATTATTAATGCTGAAGATATTCATGATGCTTATTTTGAACAAATTAATCGTCATAGCAAAATTAAAGAACATTTTAATAATAAGATTAAAGATAAAACTATTCTCTTAGAAATAAATGGACAAGAAGTAGGGCAAACTAATGCATTAGCTGTAGTTGGTGTTAATGATATTCGTTTTGGTAATCCTCAAAAAATAACTTGTTTAGTTTATAAAGGTAAGAAGGGCTTAGTAGATATTGAAAGAAACGTAAAACTTTCAGGTGCTATTCATTCTAAAGGCTTATTAATTATGCAATCCTATATTAATTCAGCTTTTGGTAAAAATACAGCTTTAAATTTTTCTGCTACATTAGCTTTTGAACAATCTTATAGTAAAATTGATGGAGATTCCGCTAGTTGTGCTGAATTATTTTGTTTGCTTTCAGCTTTATCTAATATTCCTTTAAAACAATCTATTGCTATCTCAGGTTCTATGAATCAAAAAGGGAACGTTCAATCAGTGGGTGATATTAATACAAAAATTATTGGTTTTTTTGATATTTGTAAAGAACAACTAGATGGTACCCATGGCGTTATAATACCCAAAACTAATGTTAAAGATTTAATGCTTCCAGTTGAAATTAGGCAAGCCGTAGAAAAAAAAATATTTAGTATTTATGCAATTGATTATATTGAAGAAGGTTTTGAAATTTTAACAGACACTAAATTATATATAAACAAAGAGAATGGAGAATATCCAAAAGGAAGCATTGGCTATAATATTCAACAAAAATGGACGTGAAATTAAATAACCTCTTTTAAAAACACATAATAGGGAATTATAAAGCAATAAAAATTATTGCTACAAAAATAAGGCAGAATAAAAAATCTTTCTTGTTTTTTGTCTCTTATTATTTTTATAATAAGATTATTCATTCTTCTTTAAGACTATTAAAACTAATAATGTTATTCCCTCCATTCTTTTTAGGTTGACTTTTAGATTTAGATTTACTATTTGTAAACTTATTAACATTATCTTTACTTGATGTATTTTTAATACTTGGATGTTTTTTTATCTTAAACTCAGAATCTTCAGAACTAGAATTATCATGAACTTTATTTTTAAAATTAGGAACATAATTAAATAACATATGTAAATCTAATTTTTTTTCCACAAAAGAAACTATACTTTTCCAAGGAATATATAAATTAGAAGGGATACCTTGAAAACTTAAATTTACATAAAACCCCTTGCTATCTGTTTTTAAATTATCAAATTGATTTTCCAATACTATAGTCATAATCTCGGGGTATTGTTCTAATAATTTTTGTGGCAAAATTACATCTTTATCAGCCGAAACAAAAGTAATATAAAAACTATAAGATGATGTTGTTTGTTTTTTTTCAACAACCTTAATAGCTTTCTTTGCTACCTCTAAAAAAGAATCATTAATCCATTTTGAAAAATTAAAATCATCATCACTTTGCTTCATATATAACTTCCCTAAATTATTATTTCACAAATACACTGTACTGATTTACTAAAATAAATATATTGTATCTATTTATTATTGATATAATTGCGTGGTTATATTTACAAAAATTATATCCAAAAATAAATTAATACTTATAAAAGAGTATAACTATAGATAAGTCCACAATAAATAAACTTTTAATCACAAGTATTTAAATAAAACTGTCTAAATTATAAACCAAATATTATATAGTAAATACATAAAAATGGAGAGGATTCTGTTGCAAGGACCTCTCCAAAACCCCTCGACAATTGCTACCTATGCAGCAAAAGCCAACCTTTGATTATTATCATTGGCATTTATAAAGTTTGACCCGATACGGCGGATATCATACCGTAGAAAACTTTATTTTTCCTATCCTGTCGAAGCTAACTCACCCCCATAATATTTATATAAAACTTTACAAAACTTCTGTAAAACTTTATAGAATACAAAATGGTGGAGGTGCTGGGTTCTGCCCCCAGGTCCAAAATAGTGATTATATAAAGGTTTATTCTAATAGCTTTAAAATTAAAGCAATCATATTATAACACATTTTTTAAATTTTTCTAATTTTATGATTTAGATACGATATTTAATTTTTTATAAAGATCTAAATTAATCTTTCAAAAGCAATACTTTTATAAAAAATCCTCTACTTCAAGACAATAATAACAACTTCACAAATATTACTATTATAAAAAATTTATTAATATTATCATTAGCAACCAAAAGAAAGTTAAATCTTTGCTTGAATCAAATAACAGTTCACATAATTAAATTATGTTATTATATTTAAATGCTGAATGAATATATTATTAGAATTAAGTTATTTGCAGAAAATTAAAATCGTAATTTAATGTTAAGCAACAAATTTATTTACCCCCTATATATAATTATTAGAACAAATAGTTAGTATAATTTAATAGAATAATGTATAATTAGATGATAATTAAATATGAAAATTGTATAAATTTTTGTGAAATTTTTTTATATAAAACCTATTAAATACTTAATTTAAATGGTATAGATAATATTAAAAACTACTACAAAATGTTTTAATATTCTATGTGGTATATTAATTAAGTAAATTTAGTAAATAATCTCGGATATAGTAATGCAAAATAATATTGATAGCTTTCTTGAAAAAGAAATAAAAGTATTAGATAAAGGTTTTATAAGATTACTTGATTATATGGGCGATGATTATGCTATTGCCCAAGCTGCTAGAGTATCTTATGGTAAGGGCACTAAAACCATTAACAACGATATTGGCCTTATTAGATATTTACTAAAGCATCAACATACTACGCCTTTTGAAATGTGTGAAATTAAATTACACATTAAAACTCCTATTTTTGTAGCTCGTCAATGGCTTAGGCATAGAACTGCTAATGTTAATGAATATTCAGCTAGATATTCTATAATGGAAGAGAATTATTATGTTCCAGAGCAAGAACAGGTTAAACAACAATCTACTTCTAATAAACAAGGTAGAAATAAATCCTTCTCTCCTTTTGATACCAAAGAAATTATAAAGACGATTGATACAGTTTCTAGTAACTGTTTTAATAACTATAATAATCTTATTAATTATAAAAGTTCTGAAAATATTAAAAATGAAGAGGAACAAAAAGAACAAGGCTTAGCTAAAGAATTAGCTAGAATGATTTTACCAATTAATTTTTATACCCAATTTTATTGGAAAATAGATTTACATAACCTACTACACTTTTTACAATTAAGAATAGATAGCCATGCTCAATATGAAATTAGAGTTTATGCTGAACAAATTTTAAACATTGTAAAAGTTTGGGTTCCCATCTCTTATCAAGCTTTTATGGATTATAAAGTAAATGCTAAAATTTTATCGGCTTCAGAAATTAATATTGTTAAAGAATTAATTGCAGGTAAAAATATTAATGATATTGAACATAATTTATCTAAACGTGAATTATTAGAATTAAAGAAAACCTTAGATTTGTAAAAAATATTATAGTACTTTAATATTATAATAATACATTAGGGTATAAAGATATCTAAAACAATATACTATTATAATATTTAAAAGTGTTAGAATCTATAAAGGCTATACTGTTGGCTTGTATTTTAAAATATAATGCACTATAGTTTTACATTAATACATTCTTAAGATTATTTATCATAGTAGTTTCTTCCATAATAACTATCTATCAGCTAATAAAATATCTAGCCAAAACTTAAATGATACTTATTAAAAGTTAATGATAAAAATTCAAAACTATCATAGCTAGATTTATCCCTTACTACATAATATAATAATTTTAATCTTCAAGCTTTTAATAGAAAGCTTCCTAGTAATATATACCTTAAGCATGAAGATAAATAATAAAGTTATATTTTCTCTATCTTTTAAATTAGAAGTTTAAACTTAATAATTTATAATAAATTTTTACAATTGATATTTATTTGGTATAACTTATTAATAAATAATATTTTTAGATATATCACTCAATTCTTTTAAATGCATATAAAATGTAAAAAATTCTATTGCTTGCATTTATCTTCTTGCGGCTTTATAACTATCCTTAAAATTATCATCATTATCGCTATATAAAGATTTATCTAAATTATCTTGGTAAAGATTATCTCTTAAATATTGCTCTTTATTATCAATATTTTTATTGTAAGTATTATTAAAATTATTTTTATCTTCTTTATTATTAAGATTATTAGCAACTTTGTAAGATTTATTATCTAAAAGTTTTCTCTCAGGTTTTCTCTTAATACCAGCATTGCTTCTACTTTTATTATTAGAAAATTTTCTATCATATTTTGGCTCTAATAAAGGACCTGTAATTTTAAAATCCATTTGGTTATTGATATTATTAGCATTATCTACTTTACCTTCTACTAATAACCCATTACTATTAAAATTATAGTTTCCAGAGAAAGTACCTCTATATTCAGTATTACCATAAATATACAACATTACTACTGGATAAAAAGCTAATACTCCATTAGTAATAGTTACTTTACCATAAGCATCATTAACCAAATAATTAGTTTGTTTCCCTACTTTTTTTTCTGAAAGTGTAAAATACAAACCATTTGTATTAGCAAATCTATTTAATTTAATTCTTTCGTATTTTACAAAACTTAATTCTCCATCAATATTCGCAAAAGGCTCCGCATAACTATTTCCTGAAAACTTAAAACGTCCATTTAAATATAAGTCTCCTATTATATTCTTACCATTAAAAATTACTCCTTTAGTTTCTTCTAATTTTAAAACATAATTATTTAAATTTAAATGCCCCGCTACTACTGGTAAAACATTCCCATCGCCTACAAAGCTAGCTACTACAGAACCTCCATGTTCACCATTTGCTTCAAATTTTTTAATGACAATACCTGCTTTGCTAAGAGCTATATCTATATTAGCTTTATTAAAATTTAAATTTTTATAAGCAAACTTTTTAATATTTAAGTTAATATTGATTTTAAAACTATTATATATACCAAATAAATCTATGTTAGAATCTTCAACATTTTTAATTTTAGAAGTTTGATACTTATATAAATTTGCAAGATCATCAAAATCTAAAAATTTTAAATTAGAATTAATTAAAACATCGATATTACCTATTCTTTTTAAAAATACCAAATAACTATTCTCTATCGGTCTACTACCTAAAAAACCGTTAATTTCATTAAAAACAAATTTATTATTATTAATTACTAATTTTGTTTTTAAATTATAGGTATTATTGTCATTAGCTATTTTTAAAATAAAATCTTGTCCTAGAGTTGATATTCCTATAAAGTTTGCAGAATCTTTCAATACCCCTCTACTATCTAATAGCAACATAGCATTGCTGTTATTAAGATCAATCCTACCTGCCATACTACTATTTATACTTTTTGAAGATATAGATAAATTTTCTATATAAACTTTACCATTATTATTAAATAATAAATTAACCTTAGCTCTATCTATAGCTACTTCATTTAATTTAGTTGGTTCTACTTCCAATATAAATTGGAAATATTGGAATCTAAAATTATCAATAGTGTTATTTTTCCAACTATTTACAGTTTCTATAAAGGAGTCAAAATTACTACTATTATAAGAACTAATTTTTTGAGAATTTAATCTCTCATAAGAGGACATATAAGAATTAAGATTATCAGTTTTAATTTTCAAGTCTAAAACTGCATTATTAATATTTTTTGATAAACTCCACCTAAAGCTACCAGTATAAATATCTTTATTTAAAGCTAATTTAATATTATCAATTGCGAACCCATCCTGATCTACTAATAAACTTGCCTTAAAGCTATGGCTTTTTACTTCTTTTAAATTAATTGGGAAAATAAAATGACTTACAAATAATAAAACAGCATCACCACTATTTGTAATTTCGGCTTTAATAGCGCCATTTTTAAATTTTTTACCTACTATATTTAAATTATCCGCATCTTCACTTACAAAATTAACTTTAAAATCAAAATCGATATCATCTTTGTTATAGTTAATATTTAATTTATAAAAAGCATTATTATTCATAAATCTAAAATATCCTTCACTTGAAGGTTGTGAAAAAAATCCGTTTGTAATTTTACCAGAAATATTTTCTACAGAAGCTACTACAGTATTATCAGCTATAATATTAATTCTACTTCTTAATATGTCTATATTATTAACACTTTTCATATCAAAATTAACGTTTTTAACTATCCCAACTAGAATATTATAGATAAAGCCTTCGTCACCTGAACTTTTTATAACCTTAACTTCTTGATTTTGAACTTCTCCATCCAAAACATTAGCGGTATTAAAGGATTGATTATTTACAGAATCATCACGCATACCGTCATTCCTAGTAGAATTCTTATCTTGCTTTAGATTACTAGCATTATTATCTTTTGATTGAGCCTCCCTGCTACTATTATCTTTAACTACACCATCATCTTTTGAAGTTTCACTAAGTGGTTCTATAGTTACAATATCATTTTGTAATTCTTCTACATAATTTTTATCATCATTATCAGTAATGTTAATAATATTGTCTACTTTCTTTAAAAGATCAATATTACTTGTACCCTCTTTTGATTTTAAGTTCTTAACACTATTATTAACAATTTTAAAAGTGGCTTGCCTGTCTATATTCTTAATTACATCTTCATAATGTTTGTTAAAATCAATACTGGATAAAGATTTTTGATTAATTGCTACATCCATCACTGCTTTTGAAATAGATAATTTATCCACTTCGAAATTGCCCCAAAATATTGGTAAAATTTTAAAATTAATTACTATATTTTCAGCTGAAATTTGGGCAACCCTTGATTCTAAAGCTGAATTGCTATTTTTAGCTTTGTATAAAAATACATTTTTAATGGAAATCCCTGGGAATGGGAAAATTCTAACTTTGATCATACCATTAATACTTACCTTATAACCACTACTATCATATATAGCGTCCTCTAAAGCCTTAACATAATTACTAGAATTAATTGCCCTTGAAACAAAAATACCACATAAAAATAGAATAATACATGTATATATTATGATTCTAAAATATCTGCTTTTTAAAAATTTTAAAAATTTAGGTATATTTATCATGATTAATCTAGCTATTTTGCCAACAAAAATAGCTATTTTATCTATAAAAAAAATTGCAGGTTTTAAAAAAGGCAATGTTTTTATTAAAATATCTTTGAAAGGTTTAAGTAATAAAGCTACATCTTGTAATACTTTATCTACTTTAGCAACCTCTGATGGCCTTTCATTTTCAACATTAACCACTTCACCTTGAAGAACTTTATCACTTACTTTAGATTTTTTTACTTTATTTTTCTTAAATAAAACCACCTTGTTAGAAAACTTTTTGTCTTGAATATCTTTAGATTGTACTCCTTCTGCTTGGGGAATTATACCATCTTTAATATTACGCAACTCTTCTTCTGAAATTTTCTTAGGAGTAACTTTTGCTAATACCTTACCTTGATTATTTTCATTTTGGAAACTTTGTGCTTGAACATTTTGTGTTTGAATATTTACACTTTGGCTCCCTTGATTTTGTAAATCTTCAATTTGCAATATTTCTTGCGATAAATTTTGTTGTTGCAAACTGCTCACATTATTTAATAAATTTATATCTTGTGAATATTCTTCATTTTGAGAGGAATCATAATTGGAAATGAATAAATCAGACTTAACATTTGATAAGATATCATCAGTTACATTTGAAATAAGCTCTTGATGAAAACTTTCAGCAAAATCTCTACTTGGCTTAATTTGCAACTCATTATTTTGCACATTATTCTTGCTATTACTAGCTTGAATATCTACATTTTTAATCTCAATATTCTGAGAAGCATCATTTTGGATATCATCATTAATCTTATTAAAATCTATATTTATATTAGCAACAGATTCTTCATTATTTAAAAATTCTTGTTTAAAAACCTGTCCGTCATTAATTTTAGCATGTTTTATCTTAAAAGATTCTTCATCTTTTAATTTCATCGCTGTATTTAAATATGGCTTATCTTGATTGTATAAACTTTGCTGCTTATTATAATCTTCTAATTTATAACTATTATCTATTTCTATTATTTTATTATCAACACCAGCTTTGGATGATATTGAAATATTTTCTTGTTTATCAATGTCGTTATTAAAAAAATTAGCCGTAGTTACATCATTGCTAATTTCATTACTATTACTTGTTTTAGCAATATTTGTAGTATTTGCAATTTCATTTATAGAAGAATCAACAATATCAATATTACTAGTATCATTTAAATTGTCTAATTTATTAGTAATATTACTATCAACTTTTATATTGTTGTTAAATGAATCTTCTTCTAAAGATTTAGTTGTTATTCTATTCCTAGCAACAATATTAATAATACTATCTTGTGCACTGTCAACATTCCTAATATTACTAGAATTATCAACTATATCAACATTCTTATCGTCATCTAATTTCTTTAACTTAAGCTTTCTTAGAGGTTGTTGAACTTGATTATTATCAACCCCAAGCAACACATCATTAACATATAACCTATCATCATTAAGTTTTTTCAGTTTTAATTTTCTTAAGGGTTCACTACTATTATCTTGAAGTTTCTCTTTATTATCGTTATCTTTGTTATCATTACTTTCTGTAATAAGATGATTATATTTTTTTTCTTTTTCTTGCCACATATAAAAACCACCTTTAAATAAACAAACAACTATAATAAAATGAACTTAACTTCATAAAAGTTATATTCTCAAAACAATAAACTAATACTCTGAACAAAAATAAATATGAAATAAACTAATTATAAAACTACAAAATCAAATAACTTGATCAATTTAACCTAGTTAATTTAATAACAACAATTAATAGATAAAAATAAAACTAACCTTGTCTAGCTTTAAATTTTGGGTTTAATTTATTAATAACGTAAATTTTACCTCTTCTTTTAACAATAGAACAACCTTTACCTCTATTTTTTAAAGATTTTAAAGAACTTTTTATTCTCATGATTACAACCTAATTTTTTATTTTTGAATTATTAACTATAACAACTAAATATAAACTTTTTTTATAAATTAACAAGAATTTTTTATATTTTTAGCCAATTATCTTATAATAATTTTAATTTTTTAACTTTTATAAACTAAATTAACTGTAAAAATTAATACTAATCTTCATTAATTATTTTATCGTTAGCCACGTAATTAGCTAAAATTTCATTTTTATAGTTTAAATATTCACCATTTTCAATAGCTTCTCTAGCCCCTAAAATTAAATTATGATAATAATTCAAATTATGAATAGTTGTTAAAATTCCACCCAACATCTCTTTAACTTTAAACAAATGATGCAAATAAGCTTTGCTGTAATTTTTACAACACTCACAATTGCAGCTATCATCAAGTGGAGTATTATCTTTTTTATATTTTGAGTTTCTAATATTAATTTCACCAATACTTGTAAAAGCTCGAGCATTTCTACCCATTCTAGTTGGAAGTACACAATCAAACATATCTACCCCCATACTTATTGCCCCCAAAATATCACTAGGACGGCCAACACCCATTAAATATCTTGGCTTATCTTTTGGCAAATATGGTTCCGTATAATCTATTACCTCAAACATAACTTCTTGTGGCTCACCTATAGCAAGACCTCCTATTGCATAACCATCAAAATTATATTCTAATAATTCCATTGTAGATTTTTTTCTTAAATCTTTGAAAATACCGCCTTGGTTGATTCCAAAAATACCATAACCATCCCTATTTATAAAAGAATCAAAACTTCGTTTTGCCCACCTTGTAGTTCTATCTGAAGATTTTGCTACGTATTCCCTTTCACTACTATAGGGTATACATTCATCTAATACCATCGTAATATTAGAATCCAATTTGTGTTGAATTTGTACCGATATTTCTGGTGACATTTTATGATAACTACCATCAATGTGAGATCTAAATTCTATATTATCTTCAGTTATGTTTCTTAAACCACTTAAAGACATAGCTTGAAAGCCACCTGAATCGGTTAATATTGATTTTTTCCAATTCATGAATTTATGTAAACCACCTTGTTGCTCTATAATATCTGCAGTTGGGGCTAACATTAAATGATAAGTGTTTCCTAAAATAATATCAAAACCTATATCTTCTAAAATGTTTGGCAGGATACCTTTAACCGTTGCTTTAGTACCCACAGGCATAAAAATTGGAGTTTGAATCACGCTATGCGCTGTGGTTACTTCTCCACGTCTAGCTCTACCATCTTGAGCTTTAAGTTTAAATTTAATAGACATATTATTTAAAATTCCTTATATTTTTCTCAATTTTATTTTTCTATAAAAAATTTTTACAGAAAATACAAAAAGCTAGCCTTTAAGTTTTAACCAATATTAAAATCAATTTTTGCTTTTATAATCAAACTTTATTGTAAAAATAAAGCTTTGTTTTTTAATAGACTTTACTTTTTCTATTTAAAAAACAACAATCACCATATGAAAAAAAACGATATGATTTACTAATTGCATGTTGATAAGCCTTCTTCATAGTTTGCAAACCACAAAAAGCTGACACTAACATAAATAAAGTAGATCTTGGCAAATGAAAATTAGTAATTAACTTATCTACAATTTTAAAATCATAATCATCTACAATAAATAAATCAATTTCACCATTAAACCTGTGTAATTTGCCCTTCTCTTTCACCACATATTCTAGTACTCTAAGGGGAGTTGTACCAACAGAAATAATTTTACCCCCTTTATCCTTAGTTTCATTAATTAAATTTGCAGTATCCTCGCTAATTTCCCCATATTCTTTATGCATTTTATGTTCCAAAACATTTTCACTTGTTACTGGCAAAAAAGTTCCTGCACCAACATGTAAAGTAACAAAAACCCGTTTAATACCTTTAGAGTCTATTTTCTTTATTAAACTTTCTGTAAAATGTAAGCTAGCCGTTGGGGCAGCCACAGCTCCTTCTATTTTAGCAAAAATACTTTGATAATTAGCTTTATCTTCGTTATTATTTATATTGTCTCTTTTAATATAGGGAGGTAGTGGCAAATATCCATATTTATCTAACATCCTAAAAATATTAGCATGTTGCTTATCATAAATAAATTCTATTTTAACTTCCCCACTTTCTAGTTTGCTTAATACTTTACCCTGAAAATCTTCAGCAAAAAAAATAATATCATCAACTTTTAAACGTTTAGAATTTTTCACAAAAGTTAACCAAATATCTTGTTGCAAGCAATAATGCAAGGTTACTAATATTTTAGCCTCACCCTTTTTACCATTGAGCCTCGCTGGTATTACTTTTGTATTATTAAAAACCAGTAAATCTCCCTCTTGCAATAAACTAGTAATATCCTTTACTTTCAAATCTATAAACTCTTCATCTTTTACTAATAAAACATTAGCATCTTCTCTATTAGTTAGTGGAGCTTGTGCTATTAAATTCTCAGGCAAATCAAAATTAAAATCTTCTAATTTTAAAAAATTTCCATTTTTAGAAATATTGTTATTATTTAAATTTGAATTATTTTTCATATATATTCACTTTATGTAATCTAAATTAACTAATGATTTGTTTAATGCAATCACTTAAATATAAATTAAATTTAGGATAAAAATTATTTAATTATACTATTTATTGCTTTATAGTTTGTTTGTAATATAATACAAATATATTCAAATTGCATTATCTTTAGTAAAGATTTGTGCTTTAATTTCTTTAGTAGTGATTTTTAATAAATTATTTTTTAACAATTTAATACTCTGACTATGAAACTAAATATCTTAATTTTATACGGTAGTAGCACTGGCAATATTGAATCTTTAGCTTTGTTTTGTAAAAAACAATTACAAAATTTATCTATCAAGTGTACAGTTACTAATGTAGTTGATTCTCCTTATAATTTTAAATTTATTAATGATTATAACTTATATCTATTATTATCTTCAACTTGGGGTACAGATTTTCCATGCTTACAGGAAGATTTTGAAATCTTTTGGAAAAACGTAGAAAAATCTTCTATTAAAAACAAAAAATTTTGTATTATCGGGCTTGGAGATTCTTACTATCCTAGCTTTTGCGCCGCGGCTGATATTTTAAAATGTGATATTGAAAAATATCAAGGTGTACTCCTAAACAAAGCTATGAAAATCCAAGACCCTTGGGAAGATAGTGCTAATAATATTAGTAATTATTTATCAAGGTGTGTGAAGCTTAATAATATCTGATTAATTTATAATATATTAATTAAAAATTGGCATGAAAACTCATTACCCTACTCATATATCTAGCGCTATTACAGCTATTACAAAAACTTCCTTTGATAAACATGGGTTTCACATGCTTAAGTTAATTGAAGATTGGAATTTCATTATACCTGAAAAATGGCATAAAACAGTTTATCCTTTTAAAATAGTTTGGAATAATAGCAATCAAGGTATTTTGTATGTTAGTACTACTAATCCTATTATAAAACAACTTGTTTTACACGAAAGTAAAATATTATTAGAAAAAGCTAATCAATATTTTGGATATAATTGCTTAATAAAAATAAAAATTATGTAGCTTTTTGTTCTACAATGTTTAAAAAGTTTGATTTATAAGCATTTTTTCAAACAGTTTAGCATCATAATATACACAGTTTTATAAAATAATGTTGATTATTATACATTACCACATTATAATTCTGTTTAGATAGTTATTATTAGAAATAATAGTCTATCTAGTTGTTATAAACTGTTGAAACAAAAAGGTTTTTTAAATGAACATAGTAAAAAAAATAGCTTTAGCATTTTTATTAAGTATCACAATTATCTCAGGTTTATATGCCACAGATAAACTAAAAAAAATCACAGTCGGTAATTTAGATGCTCCTGTTACTATAGATTTATTTTATGCTATTACTTGTGGTGCTTGTGCTGTTTTTGACAAAACAATTTTACCAGAAATCAAAAAAAACTATATAGATAAAGGGTTAGTTAAAATTAATTTTATTGAAGCCCCTTACAATAATGAAGATATACTATTTGCTTACAGTTTATTACATAGCACTAAAGATAGCGATATTTTTTTAGTATTGCTTAGAGCTTTCTTTGAGGATCAACAAAAATGGGCAGGAAGCCCTAGCCCGAAAAAAGTTTTTAAAACTTATGCACAATTAATTGGCATGAAAAATGAAGATATTGAAAGAATAGAAAGAGATAAAGATTTACAAAAACAAATATTACAAGAAAGCTCAAAACAATTAAGGTTATTAAACATAACAGGTACACCAACTGCTGTATTCACTAAAACAATTGATAAAGCTACAGCAACTAGTAATAGAATTGTTGGATTAGGAAAGTACTCTGAAATAAAAAATGAAATAGAGAAACTACTTAAAAAATAAAAAGATAAACATCGTTAAATAATATGTTATATAAATAGTAACTTTGAAGTGTTTATGTTAAAAAAAATAAAAATATTTATTGAGATGAAGTAGCAAAATTGTATGAATAATGAAAATAGATTACAAGAACTAGAAAAAAAAATTGATAATCTTAAAGCAAGATTGCCAAGTGATAATTATGTAAAAAAAGAAAAAAAACAAGGATTGTATATTGTATTAAATGTTATTTTAGAATTTGTTAGCGCTATTGTTGTAGGTGCAGTAATAGGATATACTCTTGATGAAATTTTCAAAACAAAGGTAATATTTTTAGCAATTTTTTTGTTTTTAGGCTTTATTGCAGGAATTATGAATTTAAATAGATACATTAAAAAAATTAATTAATAGGATATATTAAAAATGTTAGCTTCACCAATTGAACAATTTAATATTAAAACAATCGGTAGCGATATAGTGATAGGTAGTTGGAATATATCATTTTCAAACTCTGCATTATTAATGACTATCACTACCTTATTTATTTTTGCATTCTTTTATATAACTTTAAGAAAAAGCAGTATTATTCCATCAAAATTGCAGGCAATATCTGAATTTAGTTATGACTTTATAGATGGAATGGCTAAGGAAAATTTAGGAGTAAAAGCAAAAAAATTTGTACCTTTATTGTATACTATTTTCCTATTTTTTTTGTTTGGTAATTTATTGGGATTGATGCCGTTTTCTTTTGCATTTACAGCCCAACTTATTATACCTATGGTAGTAGCATTATTTATTTTAACCCTAGCTACAATTTATGGGATATATTTACACGGTTTTAAATTTATAAAAATATTAATTCCACCGGGAATTCCATTAGCCTTACTTCCATTTATGATAATATTGGAATTTATATCATATATATCAAAATCTTTAAGTATGGCCGTAAGGATATTTGCTAATATTATGGCAGGACACATAGTTTTAGAAATTTTTGCAGGATTTGTAATAGCTTTAGGGCTTTTTGGAATATTACCATTTTCTATTATGGTAGTTTTATATGGTTTTGAATTAGTGGTTGCTTGTTTACAAGCCTACATTTTCACTATTCTATCTTGTATTTTTATACAACAAGTTATTGATTTACATTAATTATAATATAAAGAGGTTTATTATGGATTTAGAAGCATACGGGTTATTAGCAACAGCAATTAAATATATCGGTGTTGGTTTATGTATGATACCATTTTCTGGAGTGGCAATTGGTACAGCTAACTTATTTGCAACATTTATATCAGAATATTCAAGGAATCCAGCGGCTAAAGGACAACTTTTCACTTATACTTTAATAGGATTTGCATTAACAGAAGCCGCAGGATTGTATGCATTAGTGGTTGCATTTATTATTATGTTCTCATAATAAAAATTTGGTTGTAAAAATGAAATTATTTAAAAATATTACTATATATATAGTGGCCTTTTTAGGAATCTTCACTTTCACACTAAGTGCAAGTGAAGGTGAGTCTAGTGGATTGCCCCAATTTAATCCAGCTTTTTATTCACAGCAAATTTTTTGGCTAATTATTAATTTTGTAATAATATACTTGTTTTTAATGTATGTAGTTATGCCTAAAATGAATAAAATAAAAGTAGCTAGAAATTATAAAACAGTTGGTCAACTTGAAAAAGCTATTGCTATAAAAAAAGAAATTCAAACTTTGCAAGAGGATCAAGCTAAGGAAGATGCGATTGTTACAGGTAAATGTGATGATATTCATAATTCTTTGAATAAAAAAATCAAAATTTTAAATAATAATAAATTCAAAGAATTAGAAGAGATTAAATTAGAAAAACAAACTAAATTTAATGAAAAAATTGAGCAGCTTAAAATATCAGCAAATAAAGAAATAGAAAATTCTTCAAAGCAAATTACTTCTGCAATTTTAACAAAGTTAGAATTAGATAACATTATAAACATAAAGGGGTAAAATAAGATGCACGATTTACTTTCTAATATTCATATATGGATGTTGCTTGCATTCTTAGCGTTTTTTTTGTTATTTTTTAAAAAACTCAAAACTTTAATATTTAATTTTTTGGATAATAGAATTGAAACTATAGAAACAAATATTAAACAAAGTGAAGAAACTTTAAACTCTGCTTTAGAATTGCTTAATACTGTTAAATATAAAAATGCTGAAAAAAAACATAAAAATCATGCATCAATTTTAAAAGCTCAAAGCAATGCTGACTTAGAATATGAAAAAGCATTTAATACTCTTAATACTCAAATAAAAACTAGTATAGAATCATTTGAAAATTACTTGGAGTCCACAAAAAATAAATTTTTGGAACAAGTTAATAATACTGTTATTACTAACAGTACTAATGAGGTTATAAAATTAATTAATGAAAATCTTAATGAACAAAATCATAAAGATTTAATTGATAAATCTATTGAAAATCTTAATATCTTCCTTAAGAAATAATTTTAACATCATTAATTATAATATATTTTTAATATAAAAATACTAAGTGTTAATTAAATTTATATTTAATCACAATATTTAGTATTTTTACATTTTTAACTTTGTATTTTTATAAACTATAAATCTATAAAATTTATAATTATTAAAATTGAAAACTCTTATAAGTGTAAGCATTTTATTAATAAAAATAAAGATAATTTAATTAAATTTGAACTTCAAAAATTACTCAAAATTACAATAACTATTATTAATATAGGCCTAATCAAAAATAAAACTAATTAAATTTATTCTTTTTACCATATTTTTTATTTAAAAGCTTAATAATTTTATAAAATTAACCATCTAACTTATATATTAACTTACTTATATTAACCTATATAATAAATAAACATAACTACTTTATCATAAATAATAATTTTAAAACTATAAAGAATTTTTAAAGATAACTTATCTTGTATTTAAACTATTATAATCATATAATAGTTTAAATTATATATAATAACATATACAAATATACCTATATATGAAATCTATATATTACAATAATCTGCAAAAATAAAAAATGAGAATTTATGACAGGTAACTCTTTTGGTAACATTTTTAAAATCACAACCTTTGGTGAAAGCCATAATAAAGCTATGGGCGTTATTATAGATGGAGTACCCTCTAATATAGAAATCACTAGTGATTATATCCAAAAATATTTAGATGAAAGACGTCCAGCCCAAAACAAATTTACAAGTCCTAGAAATGAGTTAGATAAAGTAGAAATTCTATCAGGAGTTTATAATAATAAAACCTTAGGAACGCCTATTTGCTTAATTATTTATAATCAAGATCAAAGATCAAAAGACTACAGCAATATAGCAGTAAGTTTTAGGCCAAGCCATGGCGATTTTACGTGGTATAAAAAATATAAACATGTAGATAAACGTGGTGGTGGAAGAGCCAGTGCTAGAGAAACTGTTGCCAGAGTAGCCGCAGCAGCCATTGCTTATAAAATTTTAGAACAAACGCCCATAGAAATAATCGGCTATGTAAAAAGCATAGGGGATATAAGTATTGATTATAATAACATTGACTATAACGAAATTAAGAATAATAGTTTTTATAGCCCAGATAAAACAATTATACCTATATGGGAAAATTTGTTAAATAAAGCTATTGATGAAGGAGATTCTTATGGTTCTATAGTAGAAATAGTAATTAAAAATTGTCCTTATGGTTTTGGTGAACCTGTTTTTGATAAACTTAATGCTACAATTGCTCATGCTATATTTTCTATTCCAGCCGTTAAGGGTTTAGAATTTGGTGAAGGCTTTAACCTTAGCACCAAAACTGGTTCTCAAGCTAATGATATTATGTTTGTAAAAGATAACAAAATTCAATTTAATAGCAATAATAATGGTGGTATTATTGCTGGAATTAGTAATGGTGAAGATATCATTCTTAAAATTGCTATAAAACCTACTAGTTCTATAGCTAAAATCCAAAATACTATTAATGAAAATTTAGAAAATACACAAATTACTGTCAAAGGAAGACATGATCCTTGTATTGGAATTAGAGCTGTATCAGTTTGTAAAGCCATGTGTGCCATTGTGTTATGTGATAGTTTTCTTCGCAATAAGCTTTCGCAGTTAAAAAACTAATTTATAGCAAATTATTTACTCAAATTTTTTATCAATGGTTATATATAAGTTTATTTAATAAGATTTTCTCATAACTAAGAATTATTATAATTTGCAAAAATGAAAATATACCAAATAGAAATTATTAATAAAATGTTTCAATAACACATGAATATAACTCACTAAAACATTTTTCAAGATCTTTTATAGAAATATTTTAACTTCTTTAATATTAGAGTAATTATAAAAAATATTCTCTTTATCTAAAAAACCAAGTTGCTGATAAATTTGCAATAAATTTATTGGTTCTTTCTGTATAAACAATAATTCTTTCTTATTGGTTGGATGCATAAAACCTAGCTTAAAAGCATGTAGGAATTGTCTTTTAATTCTTAAAATTTCTGTTTGTAGATTAGATGGTATTTTTTTAACATAAGCACTATTATTACTATATAGAGGATCACCCACTACGGGATTCCCTAAATATGCCATATGGACTCTAATTTGATGAGTTCTTCCTGTTTCTAAAGTTAACTCTACTAAAGATAATAAATTATTATAGTTATATAAAACTTTATAGTTCGTAATAGCTTTTTTACCTTTATTATTAAAATTAACCGCCATTTTTTGACGATTACTTTCAGATCTGGCAATAAAACTTTCAATTTTACCACTATTATTTTTCAAACATCCCCATACTAAAGCTCTATAACTTCTAGTAATACTATGATCTTCAAACTGTTTAGCTAATTCACTATGGCTATAATCTTTTTTAGCAACAACTAAAATACCGCTTGTGTCTTTATCTAAACGATGAACTATTCCAGCCCTAAAATTACCATTTACAGTAGATAAATTTTCTTGATATTTAAAAACTAAAGCATTAACCATGGTATTATCATAATTACCTGCCCCTGGATGCACAACCAGTCCTGCAGGTTTATTTACTAAAATAATTTCTTCATCTTCAAAGATAATATCAAGTGGAATATCTTGTGGAATAATATTTTCGCTTTTTTCTTGTACTATGTTTACTAAAAATTTTTGCTGTAATTGTACTTTAAAAGATTTATCACTAATTACTACCGATTTAGTTTCAGTCCCTAATTCTTTTATATCATTTTTAGTGTTATTGGTGATATTAATATTAACATTAGTATTAGAATCTAAATTGACATCAATTTGATTATCTTCACTATTTACATTATTCTCATTATTTTTTTTATCATCCTCATTTTGTATATTTTGCAACAAAAAAACTTTACTTGCTGCCATTAGTTTTTGTGCTTTAGCTCTAGTAAGTGTAGTTATTTTACTACTTAAAAATGCATCTAAACGCATTCCAACTTCTATTTCTTCCACTACTACTATATTTTGCAAATTGCGTTCTAACATTTTTATATATTTTATTTTTATATACTTATATATTTTTACATTTCATCTAATTAATCACACATATTATGATTTAAATTCTCATATAAAAACTTTAAAATTTTATTTTGTTACTATTTAAGCTACAGTATAATAAGATTATGATATAACTCAATAATGATATTTATTATAGTATATTAATAAATAACTCGCCACTAACTTTAAAAAATAAAAGTAATAACTAACAACTAAGCGGAAAGTATATATGAAAAAACCAGATTTAACAAATAATGATAAAATTAATTCTATTTTAAAAAAAATTGTAATTTTTTTAGGAATAGGAATCTTAGGAGTAATCTGTTTGCTAATTAGCTTTTATATTACAAAAAAGGCTAAAAAAGAAGAAGCCCAAAATAATTCTAATAAAATTATTAAAACAATTGCTAACATTAATGATAAACAATCTTTTGATAATAGCTTTAAACAATGCACTGATACTAAAGTGGTTATAGAAGAAAATTATATTATTGTTTCCTCTAAAGATTGTAATTTAATTAAAATTATACCTACAGAAAACGCCTCTTTACGCAAATAACTTTCACACCTTTTAAGGAGAATTTTTATAGGACTTATATAAAGCTAGCCTTATAATAAATAATGTGGTTCTTTAATTTATTAAATATTACTCAAAACTTTTATCTTTAAATCAAAAATTAACATTTAAAAGAAAAATTTATTACTTAATAGTAAAAAATATTCTTTATTAATTTACTTTAGACAATTACTTTTGACTCAATTTGGTTAGAATTCTCATAACTAGTTGCATTTTAATATCTACAGTATCAATTTCTAAATATTCTTCATCAGCATTATGTAACCCATAACCAACTGGTCCTAACCCATCTATAGTTGGCACTCCTATTGCAGATATTTCGTTACCATCTGAACCGCCACCACAGGCATATAAGCTTAAGTTTAATCCTAATTCTTTACCTTCATTAATTACTAATTCTTCAATCCATTGATTTTCTTTAGAATTTATAAGAGCAGGTTTATAGCTTTGTTCCACTAAAGTAATACTAACTCCATCCACATCTGGGTTATTTGCAAACTCTTGTAGTCTAGATTTAATTTTCTCACAAGTTTCATTATCTTGAAATCTTACTTCAAAATCAAGTTCTGCATAATCTGGAACTACATTACCAGCTGTACCACCACGAAGAGAACCTGCATTAAAAGTTGTACCTAATTCTTTATTATAAAATTCTTCCAATTTTATAATGAATCTAGCCATAGCTTGTACAGCTGAAGCTCCTAAATGTGGGAGAGAAGCGTGGCAAGCCTTACCTTTAAAAGATGCAATGTAATCAATAATACCTTTTCTTTTTGAAGTAACTGAATTAATATCATTAGTTAACTCTAATACTAAAGCACATTTTGATTTTATAGCATATTTTAAAATTTCACCTTTTGAATAAATAGAACCAATTTCTTCATCAGGATTAGAAATAAAACAAAGCGATAAATTATCTAGTACTTCTTTAGGTAAATTTTCAATAGCATATAGCCCTTGCAATAAGCCAGATTTCATATCTATAGTACCTAACCCATATACTTTATTTTCTTTTATAGTCATAGGATTTTTAGCAACCAGTCCTTCATTGTATACTGTATCCATATGAGCAATTAATAAGGCATCAAAATTATCATCAAAACTTTTATTGCAAGCCACAAGTAATGGCCCTACAACGTCTCCAACATTAATAATTTTAGTTTTGAATCCTAAATCACGAAACTTTTTCTCGAGTATTTCTGAAATTCTCTTAGTTCCTTTTACATTATAAGTTCCACAATCTATATTTACTAATTCTTCTAAATCTTTTAAAAATTGGTCTTTATTAAACATTTTCTATTATTTCCTTTGATTTTAATAAATTTGTATGATATCTTGTACAAAAGTATACGTATTATAATATTTTATTTAATGATAATAAAATATTATCACTATTGATAATTAATTAATAGTATTAATTTTTTTATTATTATCTTGATTATTCCAAAAATATTGCTACAATATCTTTGCATTATTTTGCATTTAGATAAATTGTAATTCGTGTATTACAAACAATTTATAAAAATAACTTTATATGAAAATAAAGGGTTGATTTATGTTAGCAGTAATAAAACTGGGTGGTTCTCAGCATGTTGTAAAAGTAAATGATGTTATCAGTGTAAATAAAATAGATAGCAATGTTGGTGATGAAATTGTGATTAATGATGTTTTATCAACCATTAATGATGGTAATATTAAGATTGGCAGTCCTGTAGTTGATGGGGTTTCTGTAAAAGCTAAAATTTTAGAACAGTTTAAAGACAAAAAAGTAATTGTTTTTAAAAAGCAACGTAGACAAAATTACAGAAGAAAAAATGGTCACAGACAACATATCACAAAATTACAAATAATATCTATAGACTAATATGGTTATAAGTATTAATAAAAATATTTAAGGTGTAAATATGGCTCATAAGAAAGCTGGTGGTAGTTCTAGAAACGGAAGAGATTCTGAAGGTAGAAGACTTGGAGTTAAAAAATTTGGTGGTGAATGTGTTATCACAGGCAACATTATTGTTAGGCAGCGTGGTACAAAATTCCACCCAGGTAAAAGTGTAGGAATCGGTAAAGATCATACTTTATTCGCACTTGAAGATGGTGTCGTTTATTTCTCTGAAATAAAGGGAAGAAAAATGGTTAACGTAAAAGCTACTAGCTAATAATTATTGTTTTATAACATTAGTTAGTTTTGGTAGTTAGTTTTACTACGTTACTTATATAAAAAATTAATAAAGATACATTATTTTTATAATGTATCTTTTGTTCTGTATATTAGTTTATTTTAATAAAATAAACTAATTTTGCATTTAAAATCTATTTTTTATATTTTCTAATTTTTATTATGTTTATTAAATTTAATTAAAATATAATTAATATAGTCTTGTTACTTAAGATAGAGTATGTTTTTTAAATATTAAGGAAAGTTTCTAATAAAATTTTTTATATATTAAAAAATAAGATATAACTAAAAATAAATTAAAAGGTTAAGAAATTGAAATTTTTAGATTCTGCAAAAATTTATATCAAAGCCGGCAATGGCGGTAAAGGTTGTGTTGCTTTTCGTAGAGAAAAATACATAGAATATGGGGGCCCTAACGGGGGCAATGGTGGTAAAGGTGGGGATATCTACTTTCTTTCTACCAAAAGTCTTAATACTTTAATAGATTTTCGTTATAGGCAACACTTTAGAGCTCAAAATGGTGAAGGAGGTAAAGGTAAAGATCGTAATGGACAGAATGGTGAAGACCTAATTATTAAAGTTCCTGTTGGTACTTTAATCCTTAATGAAGATAGAACAGAAATACTTTATGACTTAAGTCGTGATGGTGAAATGATTCTTTTTGCTAAAGGCGAAATCGGCGGTAAAGGTAATGCTCATTTTAAAAGTTCTGTAAATAGAGCTCCAAGATTTGCTCAAGATGGCATTTCTACTGAAGAAATTGGTTTATGGTTAGAGTTAGAAATTTTAGCTGATGTTGGTATTATTGGACTTCCTAATGCCGGCAAATCTACTTTTATTAATGCTACTACTAATTCTAAATCTAAAATTGCAAATTATGCTTTTACAACCCTACGACCGCATCTTGGAGTATTAGATATTTTCGATAAACAAATTGTTTTAGCAGATCTTCCAGGATTAATTGAAGGAGCAAGCCAAGGTATTGGGCTTGGAAGTCAATTTTTAAATCATATTAACCGCTGTAAAATGTTTTTACACGTAATTGACGGTTCTGCTAAAGATATTACTAAAGCATTTAATATTGTTAACCAAGAATTACAGGACTATAATCATGAACTTTTAAACAAAAAACAAATTATAGTCATTAACAAAACTGACTTAATTAGTAATGATAAATTACAAAAAAATTTAAAGAAATTACAAACTTTAACTAATCACCCTATTTTTACAATTTCTGCTTTAAATAAAGATGGATTGCATAATTTAGTCAAAGCAATTTATAAATCTTATATGAAAAGTAATTCTAAAGATTTTGAAATTGCAGCTAAAAACCTTTGGTCACCACTATAGTTTATTTTTTATAAATTTTTATAAATAATATTTATTTGTCTGTAGCTAGAAGAGAAAAATTCAGAACTATAACAAATTAAAATATAAATAATGTAGAATTAATAAATAATGTAGAATTAATAAATAATGCAACATATAACTCATACAAAATGTTAAATGTTTATTAGAGCTTTACAACAGTAGCGTACTTAATATTTAATACAACACAAAAATAAAGAGAAAAAACTAAAGTAATTTACCTTCTACTCTTAAATTTTAAGATTTTTGATTTTTACTTTTATTAACTTATAACACTTTGACTTATATTCTTATTAACCTAAAACTTTTTACTTATTATTTTTAACTTTCGGCTTTTGAAGACTTATCCATTAATAACTGTTGTAAATCTTTAACTAAAATTTTATTTTCAAATAATAAATATAAACTTTCAGTAATTGGCATTGCAATATTATGCTTTAATGCTAACTTTCTAGTTTCATAAACACTATTTACACCCTCAGCAACATGTCCTAAATTTTCAATAATATCATCTAGCTTATTACCTTGAGCTAATTGCATTCCTACTTGATAATTACGAGATAAAATCGCCGTGCAAGTTAAAATCAAATCTCCAAAACCAGATAATCCAAATAGGGTTTCACTTTTGGCGCCAAGCTTTAGTGCTAATTTATGAATTTCAGCCATGCCTCTTGTAATTAAAGCCGCCCTAGCATTAAACCCATAATTAAGACCATCACAAATTCCAGTAGCAATAGCAATTACATTCTTAATGGCCCCACCAATTTCTGTACCCACTAAATCATTATTGCTATATAACCGCATAGTAGAACTATTTAATTTTGGTAATAATTGCTGCAACCAATCATTATCTTGTGAAGATAAAATGGAAGCACAAGGTAATCCCTGTGCTAGTTCTTTAGCAAAGTTAGGACCTGATAATGCACCATATTGACTAATCTCAATACCTTCACTATCTAATATTTGATGAGGCAGGCAACCACTTTCACTTTCAAAACCCTTACAAGCCCATAAAAATGGTATTTTATGACAATTAAGATTTTTAACCTGCTGATAGCAAATCCTTAACGCATTGACAGGAACTACATACACTATTAAATTAGCATTAGATAAAGAGTGTATTAAATCACTAGTAATTTCTATATTCTCTTCAAAAATAAAATTAGGGAAAAGCTCTTTATTTTCTCTGTGTTTTTGCATGCTCAAAGCATGCTCTTGTAAATTTGTCCATAAACTCACTTGCATATACTTAGAAAAATGTATAGCTAAAGCACTACCCCAGGCACCGGCTCCTAAAATTGTAACTTTCATATAATAAATTCTCTTTTGAAACACATAAAATGTACAATTCAACTAATTATTAAATAATCAAACTTTACAGCTAATATAAAAAATTAATAGAAATAATTACCATTATTATACAATAAGATTTCTAACTTTAAAACATTTAAAAATCAAAATAAATATAATATAAATATATATTAAACCTTTACAACGATTTTAAATACTATTTTTTAAGTTCTAAAAAAATATTCAAATAAATTTGAATAAAAATATTAACTTTTAGCAGATTTTACATTAACTCTTTGATAAATATTATAAGCAACTAGAGATGAAATTGTTATAGCAACTCCAATCATTTGTATTAGATTTGGTACTACCCCCAAAAATAGAGAAACTATTAAAGCTACAATTGGTGTGATATTCATAAATGGCATGGCATTAGTTGAACCAATAGTTCTGACCCCATAAGTCCAAAGTAATAACCCTAAACATGTAGCAATACAAGCTATATATAACATATATGGCAACACAATAATTACAGCACTAAAAATTGGCCAATTCCCTAAACCTGAAACATTACAAATAACTCCAATTGTAGTTAAAGTAATTGTTCCCATAATTGTAGTGATAGAAGTATATTTTAAAGAACTCCAAGTTGGAAATAGTTGGCTAGACATACTATATAGTACAAAATTTAATACTGCCACCAAAATTAATAAGTTAGCAAAAGGATGCATTTTATTATCAAATAAAACTCCTAGATGTCCTTTAGTAACTACTAATACAATCCCTATAAAAGAAACTAAAATACATAGAAAAGCAAACATAGTTGGTCTTTGATTTTTTAATACCCATACCACAAGTAAACTCATTAAAGGACTGGTAGATAAAATAATTGACACTGTTATTGCTCCCTCTGATCCTATAATATTTTGGGCAATTAATGTTAAAAGAGCAGTGCCAGAAAATCCTAAACTTCCAACTATAAAAGCTATTACTGCTTGCTTTAAAGTTATTTTAAAAGCTTTAAACCCTTCAAATATTGTAAGTACTATTATAAAAGTTATTGCCGTTATAAGAAAGCGGATAACCGTAATATTAATTGGATCAATATATTGTAAAGCAATCCCCAATACAAGATACATAATACCCCAAAAAGTTGTGGCTAAAAAACAACTGATCATCCCTAACAAATAATTTTGTTTAATTAACATTTTAAACCTCTCTTATAAAAATAATATTTAGACAATCCCTATCACTAATAGCTTAAAACATTAAAAATATACTATAATACTAATAATAAATATTTTAATATTAATACACAAAAAACCTTATAAATAATTGAAAATTTTCTAACAAGCACCCTTTAGATTAAAAAAATTCTAAGCCGATGAGAAAAAACTACTTTATAAATAAATATTTAAATAATTTTAAACTAAAAATACTATTTACCTTTATTAGTTTTGAAAACAACTATCATCAAAATAATAAAAATTTCTTTAAATAACCATGAAATTTTAGTAAATATATGAAGAATTTAGACTCCTATATAATAAACACTTTTTAACATCGTGTAAAGATTTTTTGCTTATAAAGCTATAAAAATAAAAATATAAAGTTAAAAAAATTATAAAATATCCAAAATTAATTTGTCTATTTGATTGAGTTTATCTCTAATTTCTATAGCCCTTTCAAAATTTAATTCTGATGAATATTTTTCCATATCTTTAATTAATTTCTTTTTAACTTTTTCTAAATCTTCTTTACTTAATAAAGACAACTCATAATCATTACTTTTTTGTTTTTTAGATTTAGTTGTAGTTTCAACTCCATACTTTTTGTCCTCTAAGTCTATTTCTATTAGTTTAGAAAATACAGTTTGCGGTGTAATGTTATTTTTAATATTCCATTCTTCCTGAATTTTTCTACGTCTATTAGTTTCATTGATAGCATACTCTAATGATTGCGTCATTTTATTAGCATACAATATTACTCTACCTTCAGAATTTCTTGCTGCTCTACCTATGGTTTGCACTAAACTAGTTTTTGATCTTAAAAAACCTTCTTTATCGGCATCCAATATTGCCACAAGAACACATTCAGGAATATCTAAACCTTCTCTTAACAAATTAATACCTATTAAAACATCAAACTCATCCTGTCTTAAACTTTTTATTATTTGCACTCTTTCTAAAGAGTCAATATCTGAGTGTAAATATTTTGCTCTTACACCATTTTCATTTAAGTATTCTGTTACTTGTTCAGCCATTTTTTTAGTAAGCGTTATTGCTAATACCTTTTGCTTTTTCTTAATTACTAATTTAATTTCATGCATTAAATCATCAATTTGATTATCTACAGGTTTTACTTCACAAATTGGATCTAGCAAACCTGTTGGTCTAATAATTTGCTCTATTACCTCACCACCTACTTTTTCTAACTCTATATCTCCTGGTGTAGCTGATACAAAAATTGTTTGCCCTCTTTTTAATTCCCATTCTTCAATTCTTAGAGGCCTATTATCTAAACAAGATGGTAATCTAAAACCATAATTTACTAAATTTTGTTTTCTACTACGATCACCATTGTACATTCCTCTAATCTGAGGTACTGAAGCATGGCTTTCATCAACCATCATTATGGTATCCTCTGGAAGATAATCAAATACTGTTGAAGGTGTTTGTCCTGCCTCTCTTGAAGCTATATATCTAATATAGTTTTCAATTCCTTTACAGTACCCTGTGGCGGCTAACATTTCCACATCAAAATTAGTTCTCTCCAAAATTCTTTGTGCTTCTATGTGTTTGTCTTGGCTTTTAAAATATTCTACTCTTTCTTGTAATTCCACATTAATATTGGTTATAGCTTGAGCAATCACATTCTTTGGTGTAGCATATAAAGTTGCAGCATACAATCTAAAGCTATCTAAACTTTCTATTTTTTTACCAGTTAAACTATCTATTACAGTTATAGTTTCTATTTCATCACCAAAAAAACCTAATCTAATTCCACATTCCTCTAAGTGAGCAGGGAAAATTTCCACAATATCGCCTCTTACTCTAAATGTAGATCTTTCAAATGAAATATCGTTACGAACATATTGTAAGTTAACTAAATTTAAAGCCAAGGCTTCTATTGTTATTACCTTCCCTACTTCTAAATTAATTTGTGATTGCTCATAAAAAGCCCTCTCCCCAATACCATAAATACAGGATACAGAACAAACTACAATTACATCCCTACGTTCTAGCAATGAATATATAGTAGCATGCTTCATTTGATCTATTTTATCGTTGATCGCCGAATCTTTATCTATAAAAACATCACTACTTGGAATATAAGCTTCTGGTTGATAATAATCAAATGATGAAATAAAATATTCCACTGCATTATTTGGAAAAAAATTTTTAAACTCACTATAAAGCTGAGCTGCTAATGTTTTATTATGAGCCATAACTAACGTCGGGCGTTGGCTTTGCATTATAATATTGGCCATAGTAAAAGTTTTACCTGAACCTGTTACTCCTAATAAAACTTGATCTTTTTTATTTTCTTTTAAACCTTCCGCTAATTGCTTTATAGCATTTACCTGATCCCCACTTGGGGCATAACTTGATGCCAACTCAAACTTTCTATTTTTCAACATATTCTCAACATATTTTTATTTTACTTTTATTATAAATTTTCTACTACCTGCTAGCCTGTTTTTATTTGTTTTATAAATTATACTTTTTTAGAAGATAAATATTCCTTTGCATCTAAAGCAGCCATGCAACCACTTCCGGCTGAAGTTATAGCTTGTTTATAAACTTTATCTATTACATCACCGGCACCATAAACACCCTCTAATATATCACCATTTTTAAGCAATTTATTATTATTTTTAGTTAGCAAATAACCATCACTATCTAAATCTAATTGCCCTATTAAAAAATCCGTATTAGGTTTATGTCCAATTGCTATAAACAAACCATCTAATATTAATTCTTGGGTTGCTTGTGTTAATTGATTTTTAATTGCTAAACTTTTTAAAGCTTTAGGCTCTAAGTTACCTTTAACTTCCTCTACAGTAGTGTTGAAGATAATTTCAATTTTATTATTATTCATTACTCTATCTTGTAATATTTTTTCTCCTCTAAAGCTATCCCTTCTATGAATTAAATAAACTTTCTTTACTATATCAGTTAAATATAAAGCCTCCTCTAAAGCTGTATTACCTCCTCCTACCACAGCCACAATTAAATCTTGAAAGAAAAAACCATCACAAGTAGCACAAGCGGAAAGCCCAAAACCTTTAAAAGTGTTTTCACCTGAGATACCTAGCCATTTAGCTGAAGATCCCGTTGCAATTACTACAATTTCCGCATTATAACTATCTTTAGAACCTTGTAATAAATATGGGCGTTTATTAAAATCACTAGCTTTAACATAATCATTAATAATTTCAACCCCAAGACCTTCTACCTGCTCTTTCATATTATTCATTAACTCTGTACCTAAAATTGATATAAAACCAGGATAATTTTCTACACTGGTAGTTTGGGTTAATTGTCCACCAATCTCCATACCAGCAATTAAAGCAACCTCTATACCTGCTCTTTTAGCGTAAATTGCTGCACTATAGCCCGCAGGGCCTGAACCTATAATTAACATGTTATAAGATTTTGTCATAATACATTATCCTTTTATTAATTAGTAATAAATATTTTTAATTTATATTTTATTAACATAATACAAGCTATACTTATATAAATATATTATTTTTGGTATATTATTGGTTGTTTTAAATATAAATTATTAATAATAGAGATTATTTTGTATAGTATTATGTTATAGTACCCTTGCCTAATATTTGTACATTTTTTGGATTACAATAAAGGTACTAGTTTTTTATTGTATACTATATTATAATAATATAGTATCATTTTTATTTTTTTTTAACAAGGTATGCTTAATGATAAGAAGAAGTTACAAAATTGATGATATAGATATAAAAATTTTAAACACTTTACAAACAAACGGTAGAATTTCTAACATTGAACTTTCAAGTTTAGTTGGAATATCCCCTTCTCCTTGTTTACGCCGTTTAAAATCATTACAAGATTGTGGTATAATTAAAAACTTTTATACTGAAATTGACGAGAAAATATTTGGTTATAATCTTGTAATGTTTGCTTCAGTTAGTATTGAAATTAATAATGAGAAAGAAAGAGAAATTTTCGAAACAAAAATCTCTGAAATTGAGGAAATTAGAGAAGTATATTCACTTTCTCTTGAAACTGATTATTTATTGAAATTTTTAGTTAAAGATTGGTTCGACTACAAAAGAGTTATTAATTCCAAAGTTGCTAAAGTTCCTTATATTAAGAAAATTAGGACTACTCAAATTACTAGAACTATAAAAAAAGATCACAATATTACTCTCGCTAATATTTAAATTGCTACTTTAATATTAAAGAAATAATAACAACTTCAATAAAATATAATCTTCATATATTAGAACTATGAAAAGAAATGTTATTACTATTAGAGTATTTAATTTAAAAATATCTTTATTTAATCTTTATCCATTGTGTAGAGCTTATTTTTACTTTGTTTTTTATTGTGAAAACTGGAAAGCCTAAAACATAAAGTTCCTTTTTTTGTGGCATAATATACCAAGAAACTATTGGTAAAAATCCAAAAAGACTAATTTTATACTTTTTATAATCAATAAATTTAACTTTAATCTTTATTCTAATTAAGGTTATAGATAATAACTTAATTAGTTTGTTAATACCATCTTCATATTCAATATATTGGAATAAAGGAATCCCTAATAATTTTATTTTCTTAACCACAAAACTTTGACAAGGTCTTCTATTATACCTATAGTTATGATATTCTGTAATTTTTAAATATTTAAAAAATTGCTCTTTATATAAACGTCTACTATGATGCATCCAAGGCTTATCTTCACCCATAAAATGAATAATTTTGGGATTTTTTATTGCAGTTTTAAAAGCTTTGGGTTCAAAATCAGCTTTAGTACTTTGGTAGTAATATTGCAAATTCCAAGCTAAATCTAAGTATTTAATTTTGCCTTCACACACCATATTAATTACATCTTGGTCATATTGCAATATAATATTCTTCTTTTCTTCTGTAATTTTTATAAACTGTTCAGGTATATTATTTTCTCTTAATATTCTCAAATTTAATAACATCACGCCTGCATTACAATAAATAGTATCTCGTTTTAGTTTTAATCGCAGAATATTATTTCTACCTACCAAATCTTGTGCCGCAGCTAAATAGTAACTATTTACATCAATATTATAAAGTTCTGCAATATCTCCTTTGACAATTAAATCACTATCCAAATATATTACTTTATCTAAATAATATAATAATGAAGGAATAAAATATCGATAATATACAGATTTATTTAAATGACCTAAAGGCTGTTTTAAATTATCCAATATATTATTATTTACATCCATAAAATAAATATTAGTATTAAGACGTAGTTGTTCTAAACTTAAAAGCTTTTTTTTATCTTCATTAGATATCATTTCCCCTATGATATAAATATCTATAGTCTTTTTAGACACTGTATTCTTCAATAAAGATGCCACAGCAACTGACAAAGGTATTATAAAATTAACATCTATAGTAAAACAAATATTAATATTCTCTTTATTTTGAACAATATCAACATCATTAACTAAGCTCCTTTGTAATTCTAAAATTTTCAATTCACTTTGAGACTTTAAATAAGTAATATATATACCAAGCAACCACTCTGAAATATAACCAAAAACTCTAGCTTCTTCTTTATCATAACTTGCAATGTCAATATATTTTTCAAGCTCAAATAAGATATCAAATAACCAATGGCTATAATTATTAAAAATATCCTTTTTCATTATAAACATATTAGTATAATAACCACTATTTAACTGGTTATATATCATCGCACTATCTTTAAATTCTGGATATTTTTTAAATAAAATTTCTAATGCTTTGTTATAATCTGAAATATTTAACTTTTTATCAGAACTCGCATAATGATCATAGTTATTTAATGATTTTACCAACTTCCATCTTTTAGAGACAACAATATCTTGACTTTGTACTAAAGACCTAATATCTTTATCTTTTAAACCAAAATCATTAATGTAGTAATCATCTATTTGCTTATAATTTACTAAACCATAAATATTCTCTTTATAACTATTTGATAAATTAAAATTTAAATGTCTTCTATAATGCATAAAACCAATATAGCCATCCTGACAATTCTTCCAAGCCCAATATTGAGCTGTAAGCTCACAATAATTGCTATTTTTACTAGAAATATTATCGCCCGTATTATCTCCAATCATATCACTTAACCTAGCTTTAGTTTCTAGATTAGCCAAAGATCTACCCACATGAATGGGAGTTAAAATATCACTAGATAACCTTGCACTATTCTTATGATATGATATAAAAATTTTCATATTTTCCCTTTAATGACTATAAATTTTTAAATAATTTATTTATATAAGAAACTGAATAACTCTTCGTTGCTGATTGTAATTTATAACCTAAAAATCAATAAATTTTATTTTAATACTATAATTGCTAATTTTTCAAACCCCCATTTGATAATTTTGCAAAAAATCGTACTATATCCATAAATAATTTATCCATAATAGTAGAGTTTATATTAATTAATATAAACTCTACTATTTAATCATTTTAATTATTAATAAACATTATTTCTCACTTAATGCTGATGAAAATACTTTCAAAATTGGTTTTAAGAAATATTCCATGACAGTTCTATCGCCTGAAACAATATCAACCTGAGCTACCATACCCGGATACAAAGGCTTATCACCACCAAATCCTGTTACACTGGATTCTATTTTCACAGCATAATATGCTGATCTTGTACCTTCATCTAAAAATGTATCAGCGCTAATATCAGTAATAACACCACTAATTCTACCATAAATAGAAGTATCATAGGCTGTAACTGTAATATTTACATTTTGCCCCGGCCATATTCTAGCTCTATCTTGAGGCAAAACTCTAGCTTCTACTACTAAACTATCATTGCTAGGTATAATCTCTGCAATTGTTTCCCCTGGTTTTATAACTCCACCAATCGTATTGTAAATTAAAGTTTTTACTACTCCATCTACTGGTGACGTTATTTCTGTTCTTGAAATTCTATCCAAACTTGCGCTAATATTTTCTTTTAATTTCTCAATATCAAGTAACACTGCTGATAGTTCAGTTTGCACATCCAATAAATATTTGTTTTGTGCTTCTTCAATTTTCAATTGAGATTCCTTAATCCCTTTTTCCGAAGTTAACATTCTATTTCTAACATCTTCCAAATCGGTAAGAAAATTTTGTGCTTTTAACTTAGAATCAATTAATTCTTTTTGTGATCCGGCTCCAGATTTAACTAATCTTTCTAAAATATTTTGCTGTTCTCTAGCATACTCATATTGCAAGCTTAAATTTTTTGCTTTAGCTCTATCTTCTTGTAATTGCGATCTTCTTTGATCAGCTTGTTGTTCCAGCACTTCAATACTACTACGAATATTATTCCTTCTTTGAAAGAATAATTTCTTTTCATTATCTACCAAGTTTGGAACTTTTTCATAGACTTCAGCAGGGAACTGTATATCTTCAGCTCCACTTAATTCAGACCTGAGTCTAGCCTCTGATGCTAATTTAGAATACATATTAACTTGTAATTCCCCCAAACTAGCCATTGCAAAGTCATTTCTAATTCTATATAAAGGTTGTCCCTCTCTTACTGTTTGTCCTTCTCTTACTAAAATTTCAGATACAATCCCGCCTTCTAAATGCTGTACTCTTTTTACTTGTCCTGCTGGGACTATTTTACCAAACCCTCTTACAAACTCATTAACATGCATTAAAGAAGCCCATAAAAAGAAAACCATCACCATCAAAAATATAGGGAAGGCTACTATTTGATAATGTATTTTACTTATATTCATTATAATCTCCTACCTACTATTCTAATTACTTTTTCTTGGTTTTGATAAAATCTCTAATACCTTATCACGAGTATCATCCATTATAACCGTAGAACTATCTATTAATATCACTCTTTCTGCTAGCGATAACTGCGATGGTTTATGGGTAATTAATATAAACGTTTTATCTATAATATACTCTTTAATATTTTCCATAAATGTGTACTCAAGCGAAGTATCCATACCATTAGTTGGTTCATCCATAATAATAATTGGAGGATCATTAATAATTGCTCTAGCCAAAGCTACAATTTGTTGCTGACCTCCCGATAAGTTAACCCCACCTTCTTGAACTAACATATCATCACCTTTACCAGACAACTCTGTAATCGAGTGTACACCAGCAATTTCACACACCTTCCTATATCGTTCCTCACTAATATTCATAGCCCCCATTAAGATATTTTCTTTAATAGTTCCATGAAAAAAGAACGATTTCTGTGGCATAAAACCAATATTAGAACGTAATTCTTTAACATGAATACTACTAATATCCATGCCATCTAATAAAATTTGTCCACCATTGTTAAAATCTAAACCTAACAATAACCTTGTAATTGTACTCTTACCTGCCCCTGTTTTACCAATAATAGCAACTTTAGACTTCTCAGCGATATTAAAACTACATTTATTTAATATTGGCATTTTTAAGCCTGGATAAAAGAAAGTTACTTCTTTAAATTGAATATTACCTTTAAGCGGACTTTTAGTAGAATAATTAGCTGGTTCTTCTTCCGTTGGTGCTGTAATTACTTTTTCTAGATGCCTTAAAGTACTTTGAATTGAACGATACCTAACAATCATACTAGAAAATGCTATAACTGTAGTCATGATTCTAGCGGATATTGTACTAGATGCAATCAACCCCCCTGTGGTTAAAGCTCCTGCTGAAATCTCAAACACCCCAACAACAATCATTAATACTGTAACAATATTCATCATAAATACTGAAAAATTAGATGATATATTTACCCATAAATTATAGCCAAATGTAGTTTGATAGGTTTTAGAGAGAGTTCTTTTCCACTTTTGTAATACCTTACCTATAGCATTATATATTTTTATACTTTCAGAACCAGCTATAGTTTCTGTTAATAAACCTAATCTTTGATGATCGTCTATCATCATTTTAGAGTGCTGATTTTGCAAAGGTACTTGCATTAATATATTTACTATAAATACTAATATACCTGCCATAAAAGGCACTAACATAAGCCAAGGCGATATAAATAATAATACTAACAAAAATAATATTAAAAATGGAACATCTACTAAAGTTGGTATAAATCTACTGAAATAAAATTCTCTAACCATTGATAATTCTTTAAAAAGCGAGCTTTTAGCCCCATTACTCATAGTAATGCCAGCCCCCTTAGCCGCTAATAACTTGTTAAGTAATACTTCATCAACCTCTGAGCCAATACTTAAGGACATATAATCTGTAAGATAAGATTTTATTACTTTAAAAATCCAATCAAAAATATAAACCAAGAAAATCCCTGTAGCTAATACAAATAAAGTTGGATAAGCAGCATTAGGAACTACTCTATCATAAACATTCATCGTAAAGAAAGGCGAAGCTAAAGCAAAAATATTAATAAAAAAAGAAATTATTAATACTTCAATTAAGATACCTTTAAAATTTTTTAAAGAACTAAACAAAAAACTTGCCTTATTAACAAAGGTAGATATAGTTAAATCTTCTTCATAAAAGAAAATTGCATAACCCGTATATTCTAACGCTAAATCTCCAGCATTAAATGTTTCTTCTTCTTTCGTAAATGGATTATAACCTTTATCATTATCTAAAAACAAATAAGACTTTTTATGAGTTTGAATTAAAATGCAAGGTCCACTTTTAATATCTGAAATATGGATTCTTCTTATTTCTGCAATCAACCCAACTCTTTGAGCTAAAGCAGTAATATCACTAGAAGTCAAATGAGTATTTTCAACATCAAGTTGTGCATATAATACTTCATTAGCCACAGATTTATCAAATACTTTCAATACTCTTTCAAAACTAATTCTAAGCAGATCTACACTAGTAGTTTCAATATCTTCAGTTTCCCCTTCTACTTTAGAATCAACTAACTCAGCATCAACTTTTTCATAATTTTGTTCTTTAACTACTTTCTTTTTTCTTTTAAACATCAAATTTCCCATAAACTACATTTATTGGCTACATATTAAAACCATCAAATTATATTATAAACTTTTTACAATATGTATTTTCTTAACAACTTTCTTATAACAAATATTTTCTAAATGTCTCAAAAAATCCCTTTTCTAAAACAATTATTTTTAAAGTAGTTTATAACAAATAGCATATTTAGGATTTTTATTAGGCATTTGTTATAAACTACTTTAAAAATATATCATAATTAAGATTGATAAATTACTAATAAAATAAAACAACTTACTATATTGCTCAGCCTCTAATCTTTAACTTTCAAACATTTATTAATTTCTTGCTTTACATATTCCATATTAGCCGACATATCTAGTTTTTCAATAGGTTGGTTTTTATTATTTCTACTTACTATATTTTGATCATTATTTAAAGACGGCTTGTTTAAAATATCTTCATTGTTTGAAGAATTTAATACTACTTTATTAATACTAATATCCTTATCATTTAGATTAAAAGTAGATTTTTGCATATATTCTAAAAAATCATCGTTTTTATTGTAATAACTTTCTATCAATTGCTTTTTAATATTCAATAATTTTTCAATATTTTGCAACATTTCATTATGAATTTCAATATAATTTGATAAATTAAAATCAGGACCTTGTTTATCTTCAAACAATTGCCTATCATTAATATGTTGATTAAAATTCTTTAATTTATCATTAATTTGGTTAATTCCTTCAACTTGAAATTTACTAAATTCTAAAATTTGGGGTATAAATTTTATATTATTACAATTTTGATTAAATAATTCTACAAATTTATCATTAATCTGATTAAATAATTTTAATAATTGTTCGCCATTATTAACAATATTACTTAATTGTTTAGCCAAAACAATATCATGTTCTAAAATTTTACCACTATGTTGTTTATATAAAGCTTTACTATTCTCAATTCCTAAAAATATTTCTTGTGTAACGTTGCTATTATTAGACATTTCTGATAATAAAATATTGATTTGTTGGGTTAGTTTATCATTATTAGTTTTATTATTAATAGTAATATTATTTAATATATTAACCATTAATTCTTGTTGCCTTTTTATACCTAATAAAATATCAATTTGTTCTTTATTTATATCTATGGTGTTATTGGTTAGTAAATAATTTTTTATTTCATCTAACTTTTGAATAATTCCTTCTTTAATTTCATCTATCTGTTGCAAGTAATCACTATGAAATTCTTCCTCGAAATTAGCTTTTTCACTTAATTTATTTGTTTTATCAAATAATTGTTGACAATATAGTTTAATATCTTGCAGCTCACTACTAACTTTCATAATGTTTTGCAATACTTTTTCTTGATTACTATTATTTTGAGAAATAATTTCTTGAAAATTATTGTATAATTTATTACTAATTTTCAAATTATTAATTTCTGCTTTATATATTTTATCTACAATCTTTACATCATCACTTTTAATATAAACAGAATCTTCTTTATTAATATCAAACCCATTCCTCAAGCTATTATTAACATTATAGCTTTGCTTATCCTTAAATTCATCAAAGT
The DNA here is from genome assembly GCA_026546635.1 of Porricondyla nigripennis. Taxonomy (NCBI): domain Eukaryota; kingdom Metazoa; phylum Arthropoda; class Insecta; order Diptera; family Cecidomyiidae; genus Porricondyla; species Porricondyla nigripennis. The sequence continues at coordinate 23,842 of JANTFB010103091.1, read as the reverse complement.
TAATCTCTGCTACTGCTTTAGAATTAATATTGTCACTATAATTTTTATTATTTTTAAATTCTCCATCCTCATAATTAATATTATCCACTAGATTACTACGCTTAGATATCAAAGGCATTTTTTTGCAAAGATTATTATAAATATTGCTATAATTAGTATCACCACTCCCTAATACAAATTCTGGCAAAGGTTGAGCTAAAGATTTACTACAATCTTTTTTTTCTAATACTTTAATCGACTTATCTTTAATATTATTAAAATTTTTATTACTTCCATTTCTTTTTATAGCTTCTAATAAAAACTTTTGACTGTTACTGATATCTTTTAATTGTTTTTCTAATTTTAAAAATTTTTCACCATAATTATGATTAAGGGCGCTGTTATGACTAAATAAACCATTATTTGCTACCACTCTATTTCTTTTGATCTTATGAAAATTAGTTTGATTTGAATTAGCTTTAAAATATTTTCTAAAACTTTCAAAAACCTGGTTGTTTCTATTACATACTGCTAACTTATCTTCCAATAGCTTTTTAACATCATTTTCTAAATCTAACTTATCTTTATTAGTTGATAATTTCCTAGTTTTTATATTAATACCATCATTATTAATTACTTTAACACCTTCTACACTAGACTTTTCTATCTTATTATTTGGCACTATATTATTCTCTAATTTAATGATTTGCGAATAGCTATTTTTTGCATGCTTAGTTTGATTATGTATTCCACCTTCTGTATAATTGCCTGTTGTACTATCTTCTTCATTTTGTAACTTATTACGGATAATATTAGATGACTTTATAAAATCAACATTTGTCTCACTTAATAAAACATCTATGTTTTTTTCACGTAAGTTTGATAATCCCTCTATATCAGCAACAATTTTATTAGTTTGTAGAATAATATCAACTATTTTCTTATTGATAAAATCTTGCATACTTATTTGATGAGCACTCACATTGTTTATATTTTGGTTGCTATCTATTCCCATATTACCATTAAAGTGTGACTGATTATACTCATTATAATTTTCAATAGACTGTCGATATAAATTGTTTAATAAGCTTAATTCTTTATCACTATTACTGATTATATCTTTAACTCTAACTGTTATAATTCTTGTATCAACTATCATCTCATGAGTAATATTTTTTATAGTCTTTACATATTTTTGAATGCATAAAATATCTTCACTATTATCGGCAATTATTTTTTTATACTTATCCGCTAAAGGGGAACTTAACAATAAATTTCTACTAGATAGCAATTTTTCAGTTTGTGGCAATAAAAATCTAATAATTTTATTATTAATTACTTCTAAATTCTTATTAACAAGATCTGTTGTTATAGTACTTTTTTGAAAATTATCAAAAATTTGTTTAGTTTGTTCAGTTAAACTTTTTGAATCTTTTTTTATATTCTCAAGCTGTTTATAATCATTATTTAAAAAAGCCTTATCCCAACTTACAGAAGATTGAGAATTATCTTTTAATAAGATTTCTTGTTTATCAATAATATTATAAATATCAAGAATTAATAAATCACAGCTATTTTTATTTTCTTTAGATAAATATTTGTACCTATTCATTATCAAATTTAATATATATATTAAATTTGATAAATTACTATTATTTTTTAAGGTTTGTAGTTCTTTTATTTTTATAATAATGTTTTCTAGTTCATTAAAAATCATAGGCATATTAATATTGTTTGAATTATCTTGAGTAAAATAGTTATTTTTATTATTATAACTCCCAATAGCTTTAGTATTTAACTTAAAATTTGCACTATTATAAAAAATAAACTTCTCTATTAAAATAACACAAAAATCAAAAAATAAATCTACCCTATTAGAATTTTTTAAAAGTATAAATCATTTCAAATATGTTAATTTAAAATATTTTGCAAATCATCCAATACTCAACCATACCTAACAGAAGGATTCGTAAAATCTAATGTTATTTTGCGTTAGCTTTTTATTTTACTAATTCTTAAACTCATATTTTTTAGAGTCTACCTCAAGCTAAATTAAATTTCTTTTACCAACAACAACTAATGCTAAATATTATAATATAGAGAAAGAAATTTTATAAAAGAACTCTATGTAACCAATTTATTAGTTCTTCAAAAAACCAATACAAACGCATAATTATTTAACTAGAATGCGAATCTCAGCTGGAGCTTTTCCCTTAATACTAGAATCTTTAGACATATGTACTTGATCTCGAAAACCTCTACCGTGAAAAGAGTCATCTAAATTAATATCGTACTTTGCAGGATGATGATTTTCAGGATGATGTGGTGGCAACCTATCTCTTCTACCCTCACATCTAACAGCAGAATCACTCAAATTAATAACATATTCTTTAGTATTTTCCCGGCAACTAACTTCTGTATGTTCTCTACAATCATGTTTATGCATACCTTTATGTTTCCTCATTTCAGGTTCAGAACTAATAAACGAACTAGTACTTTCTCCGCCAATAATACTATCTAAATTGATAACATATTCCTTAGGAACTTCATTGTGGAATGAACTTGCAGAATCTTGGCAATGAGAAATTTCATTTGAAACTTTAATATCTTGCGCATAATTACTATCATCTAAATTAATAATATACTCACCAGAACCTTCGTTATACCCGGCTCCCATTCTGCGTCTAGAACAACCACACTCAGGATCTTTACAACAACTATCATAGTTAAAATCTTTTAAAGTAATAGCATATTTTCTAGGAAAATTTTTGTTATTATCTTTTAATTGTCTTACTAAAATCTTTCCGTCATAGCATTTAGTTTTTTTTTTAAATTGATCACTTTGGAGCTTAATAATATGTTCGCCAGGAGCATATACATTTACAACTATCGTATGTTCATCACTACTACCTTCATACCTATGAGGTGCAGAATTTTGCTGAATATAACCAGATTGTGATTGATTACACGCACAATTAGGTTGAGCACAACAGCCTTGTGAATATGAATTCACAGACTCCGAAGGCCTTGGGGTTATATGAACATTCTGTGGATAAACATAACTGTCTGCTGAAGAGGCATCCCCCCCCTTCTGATGCATATAGCCAGTTGATGGCTGTTGGCTATGAGATTGCATTTGCCCACGTTCAAATTCAGAATGCACCAAATTTGTATTAGTAAATTGTGGCTGTACATAATGATGAGATTGTGGTTGTGGATAATCTTTTTCTACATGCCCAGAATTAACATAAGCAGACTGTGGATAAGCACCATAATTAACAGGAGGATTCACATAACCATCTCCATTTACTGAACCGTTAACATACTCAGATCTAGCATATCCAGGATTGACAAAATCAGGCAACTTTTGTGGATTAACAAAAGAGTCGTGCATAGGACGATTATCATAAACACGTTCTGATCTGCCAAAATCATGGCTACTTTGTTTAGAATCTAACCTTGTTAAAATTCTACCAATACCAGATTCTAAACTATTAATTCTATTATGAAGATTTGGATTATAATTAATATTATCTTCAACAGAGCTATTTAATGGATTAATTACTGGTCTATTTATTAAATTATCTACACCACCATTATTTATATTGTTTGCAATATTATTGCCCAAATCAAACTCTTTAGGGTTAATCAATTGATTAAATGATTTTTTATCTCCATCAAAACCTTGCCTTGTTTTTAATTTGTCTAAAGAATTGTCTCCATCGTTTAGATTGTCTCTATTATTTATTCTTAATCTATCTAAAGAGTTATTTCTATTATTACCTCTACCTCTTGTAGGGGAAGCAGTATAACTTTTACCTCTATAAGAATCTATTTGATTAATTCTTCTATCTAAATTATTTCTTACTCTATCAAAGTTAATTTCTTTAGGATCAACCTTTGCCATAAAACTTCTTCTCATATTAAATACTTTCTTTATACTTAATTAAAATATAATCTACAGAATATAGAATACATTATATTATAGATAAAATCAAAAAATAAATAAGATACACTGTTAAAATAAACAATATATCTTATATTATACAAATTAACTGTTAAGATTTTAAAATATTATGATGTTCATTCAAGTTATTATAATTATCTTCCTTACCTTCAGAATCCAACTTATAAGTATTTTCTATAGCTAATTCATCTAGTAATTTTGACGAAGAACCATCATCTATAATTTGATTAATATCATTAATATATTCATTATCTTCATCATTTTTAGAGCTCTTAATAGCATCAAAATTTAAATATACAGTATCTAAAGAGTCATTACCTTCTTCTAAGATATTAGAAATATTTTGATAACTACCATCTTCAATATTATCATCATTTTGATTCGTGGCTACTTTATCATAAGACTCATCTTTATCTTCAGCATTATCATCATTTTGATTCGTGGCTACTTTATCATAAGAAGACTCATCACTAACTCGGGGTTCATCATCATTAGAATTATGATTATTAAGTTCATCTCCATATTTGGTGTGATCTTGGTTACCATTATTAACAGAATTACTATTGTTGTCTTCCTCACCTGGTTTTTTACCACCAATAACTACAGATTCATAACCACTATTAAAGATATACATTACATTACCATCTTGATCAGTAATTGCCAAATATTTACCACCAGTAAAATACTCCTTGCCATTAATCCAAATACTATCTTCATATCTTTCATCTATCAAAAAGTCTGCAGCATTACCAGACAAATAGATATTATCATGGCCAGATTTAGAATTAATAATTTTATTAGCTTCCATACCTCTAACATAAATGTCATTGGTGTCATTACTACTTAAGCTTGCATATTGGAAGCCTTTGGTATCATATGTAGAACTATTACCATCTAAAGAACGATAACCAATATTTAAAGCCATATAGTAATTAGTTTTTAAGATCGCAAAGTTAGAAAACTGATCTGTCATTTTAGAATCGCCTCTATACACAAAACCTCTCATATCACCACCAACAGCACTACTGCTATAGCCAGTACCCACTAGATCTACAACATTTTGACTAGCATCACCACCAGCTTGGAAGGAAAAATTCATTGCGTAGTCATTGGCAATAGTTTTATCCGTAGTGTTAGTCGTATTATATTTAACTGTGGCATTACCCGCAAAAGTAAATTTAGAAAAACCATCAAAAGTCCTATTACTACCAACATTAACTAGATAACCTTGATTACTAGCTGCGTAATCAATAGTAACATTTAAAGATGATGTATTTGTAAAATTAACACTATTTTTAGCAGAACTAGCAGCTAGTGTTTCTCCAGTTCTAATCTTTAATTTAAAGCCTTTAGCATTTGATGAATATCCACTACCTTCACTATAGTTATACGATTGGTTTGCTTGATTTAAAAAACTAAGACTAGTTATACCATTAAAATTACTACTTACTTTGCTACCTGTAATAGTTAAATTATTTTTATTCTCAGAAACACTATTATCAATAGTTTTTATTTTCATGTCTTGATTAACAGTTATAGAAGCATTGCCTGAACCACCATAATTAATTTTTAAATTAGACTGAGTAGATGCAAAACTATCTATCTTTACATCTAAAGATGAATTTTTTGCAAAACTAAAATTACTAAAATTAGCAATTGTTTGTCCACCATTAAATTTAGCAGTGCCGCTTTCTAATGTGAAATTAACAGCTTCGGTTCCACTTGTTATATAAAAACTATTAAGTGAACTAATTTTTGCCGTTACATTTTTAATTAAATTTATAGAACTAACTGTAACATTATTAACTTCACCATTCAAATCAAAGCTTTGAATATTAGATATGCCTATTTGTTTTGTACCAAAACTAACATAATTACCAGTAGAACTTGAAGTTCCATCTAGTACAATATCAATTCTCCCTAACACCTCACCAATTTTAAGTTGAGTATTCATGTTAGCCTGAGTAGAACCTTTAATTTCTCTAATAGAACCGTCATAATCATTACCAATTTCAATTAATAAAGTATTACTATTATTATTACTATTTGCATTAACATAAGATAAATTTAAAGTGTGAAAGCCAATAAAAGTATTATAAATATCACTACCTTGTAGTAACACAACTTTAGAAGCTTTTAAATTAATTATTTTAGTTCCAAAATTTAAAACGTTACCATCACTTCCTAAATTTAAAGTATTGCCTTTTAAGCCTACACCAGCAGTAATAGTCAAAGCCTCATATTTTGAACTGCTCAATTTATTAAGAGTGAAATTAGTATCTCCAGAACCTAATGCCATATTATGAATATAATGGAAATAACGATCATTCCCAGCCAGATCTTTACTATTTAAGCGATACCAATCAGTACCTGGCGATAAATCCATAAATAGATTATTAACTTTATCTTGAGCAAAAGAAGACATATCTACTAAAGAGTCACTTCCATACATTATTACATCTTTTACTTTAGAACTTTCATTAAATTTAGCAGTTACCTTTGCAGACCTCGCGGCTTCATTAGTACGACTGCTAAGATCCCAAAAATAATCAATATTACTAATATTAATTTTAGAACTATTAATTCCAGCTTTTGAGCCATCAATTGTCAGTACGCCCTGTATTAAGTCAATTGTCATATCTACTCTTGTTTTCAACTGTTTATCTAATACAAAATCAAGCATAGTAGTACTACTTGCGGCATTGTTTCCGCTAATAGATTTAATATTACTATTCACATCAAAATGAAAATTTATAATGTTTACACCAGTACCTAATTTTAAATTTTCTGCCCCATAAAATCTCATATTGCTATAACCATTAGCAGAATTTAAGTTAATATAATCAGTTCTACCATTGTAACCATCATAAGCTCTTCCTTCTGAATTTGCTGCTCCTAGCCCTTCTTTTATATCTAACGTAAGATTTTGTGAAATTGCACTAAAATCAACAGATGTAGAAGCTTTTTTATTCCCTGAATAAAAATTAACAGAATTCTTATTATAACTGTTGTTTTGTTTTAATAAATTTTTAATAATAAATTTATCATCATAACCCGTTCCAATAACATGACCAGAATATAATAACTTATCATTAACAGCTGTATCTTGATTATAACCATTTTTAACCACTGTAGTAGTATAAGAATTACCATCACCTATTATAAAATCTACAGCTTTAGGCGAATATTCTGAATAATTAGTAAAGTTTTTTTGATTATAAAAAACTTTACTATTATTACCTCTATTAGAATCACCTGCTTTAAGATCTATAGTATAAGCTTGCTGTATTTTTGAAGCATTATTAATACCTAAACTATATTCAGCTTGAGTAGAATCAGTAGAGTTACCACCATTCCCTTTAATATAATTAATATTCTGTATTCCTATTGTAAAGTTGGTATTGTTACTAGAATAGCTAAACCCTCCCTGGATAAGATCAAAATTAAAGCTGAAACCACCTCGTTGCGAAGATAAATCTAAGATATTATCAGCTCCTTCTTTGCCAATAAATTTTAAATTTTTTACATCAATCATAATATTAGTAATTTGCAGAGTCATACCACCTGAACCACCTTGGAAAATTTCAGCATTTTCAAAGTTCATTCTCCCACCAGCTGCCGTAGTAAGACCTACTAAACCAACCTTACTAATATCAAAAGTTATATGCATTCTGGCCGAAGAAAAATTGACAATATCTTTTTTGCTATCATTAGATTCTTGCAATCCACCAAAATCAATAGTAGTTGTACCTCTAGATGCATCAAAATCCCCAGATCTAGCATAAGTATAAATATTGGCATAATTTGCAGATAAAGTAATCTTAGTAAAATACCTTAAACTATCAACTCCAACTTTTTTAGTAACAGTCAAAACATCATTAGATCCACTATCTAAAATGCTAATTGCACCTGTAATCCCATCAGTATAGCTAATATAATTTTTTGCATCTGCACCTCTCCCACCATTAATATTCATACTTTCATTTTCGCCAACTATAACATCATTAGTATAGTTAGTAAGAGTATAGGCGGAAGCTCCCGTAATATCATAACCATCTGGTTTATTAATTTTACCAGTAATACCTTTACTATACCCTTCAAATGATATTGTCCCATCACTTGTCATATCAACAACTAAAGTTTTACTACCTATATTTTCTTTAACTATTAAAGTACTACCTTTTTTTAATATTAGCTTATTAAAATTATTTAATATTTCACCTGCTTTATTACCATCATTGGTTATTTTTAAAGCTTTTGAATCAGCATCAGTAACTGTAGCAACAAAACCCTCACTATTAGACTTAGAATAATCAATAACATTATTTGTTACTGAATTGCTAGCTGTAATTACATAATTTGTCATACCTGTTGATTTAACATTTAAGGATACATTAGCTATTGCTATAATATTTTTAAAATACTTAAAAGATAAAAAATCATCGCCATTTTCTGAAGTTTTAATATTACCATTAACCACAGCTAAAGACATATAAAAAGTTGCCGCTGAAATTGAATTTAACTTCAAGGTAGCATTATTGCCAGCTGTATCAGGTGAACCACCTTGAAAATCTAAAGTTTTCTTTTCATGGCCTGCATTATAATAATATTCTAAACTACCATTCTTAACATTACTTAACACTACTTGAGCAAATGATTTATATTCCTGTGACGCTACAGGTCCTCCAGTATAATTTACAGTAAAATCATTAACGCCATTTTTGCCAAAAACTACATCCATCTTATAAGTTACAGCTGCAAAATTTAGAGAATTGTTCCCACCCCCAGCTTCAACAGTAGACTCTAGTTGTTCATTACCAATAATAAATTTGTCATCACCATCCCCCGAAATAACTTTTTGAAAGCCTTTCATTGTATCTGTGGTAACACTAGGTATACCGTTATTTATAACAGTCTTTGTAACTATACCTGTAATAAAATTATACTCAATAGTAAGATTTGGCAACTGACTATAATCTGCTGTATTCTTACCACCATTACCATCTAAGTTAGCAGATTTTGCTGTATCTATAACTAGATAAGTATCATATTTAGGCAACAAATAACTTTGAATGTTTTTTAAAATATATCCGCTAGTTCCTGTTTCTTCTAAAAAGTCACTTAATTTTAATGTAAGTTGCTTACCTGCCCCTGGATCATCATATAAATTCTCAAAAGATACCGAACTTTTACCGCCATACCCACCATCAATTGTAACACCATTTGCGCCCTTTGCTAAAATAAATTTATTAGCATTTTGACCAGCTAAAAAATAAGTTATTCCTAGGAAAGTATCATTAATATTAGTACCTGTAACTTTAGACTCTTTAAGATCAAAAACTAAGTCTGTAGTATTAACAGTTGAATAACTTAGTTTTGCTTCTGCGGCACTAGTTGATGCCATATAACGATAACTTTGACCAACATTACCTTGGAAGTCAACTTTACCACTACCAACATAATTTATAGTTCCAAATTGCGAAATTACATCATTATAAGTTATACTATTTACAGTTCTAGAAACCTGACTACTTATAGAAGAAAATACAATATCTCCTGCGGTATATGTTATAGTATTACTGTATATTCCAGCTTTATTAATAGCAGAGCTTGCTGCCCCTGAAATTTTAAGATTTTTTGATACTGAACCAATTTCTACCTTATTATTATCCCCCTTTGAAAATGAGAAAATTTCTATATCTTGAAAATCAACTTTTGTAACTTTATTATTAAAAGTAACACTACTATCTTTATCATCTAATTTTAAAGTCATTTCTTTATTTGCTTGAAAAGAAACGTTATCTTTAGAACCAGCCAATTGATTCTCTGCACTCTTTATTTTTAAATTTGCATTGTCTTCTAATTGCTCTAAAGCTTTTTCATTAAAAATAAAACTTGTGTTACCTCTACTACCTTCAAAAACAGAAATTTTTGTAAAGCTATCAGTTGTGCTACCTTTATTAACACTACCATCACCAATATTTATGGTAACTCCTAAAGTTTCATATTTATAGGATAAAGTATTAATTTTCTCCCCGCCATTAAAAGCCTGCGAAACCTGTGCTGAACCATAAAAAGTATTATTAACACCTTTTGCACCGTTAATAACATTGAAGTTTATAAAGTCTGTACTATCTTTATCCACCATATCTTTACCTAAAGCTAATTTAGCCTTACCTGAATTATTATAAGAAGCATAATAAAAAACCTCAGAACTTATATTAGATAAATTTAATATATTTTCTGAATTTAACTTAGCTGAAATGCTTTTAAAGGTATTACTCCCTGAGTTTGCAAAAACCAATATATTTTTACTAGTACTCACAAGTTCTAAAGATGTAGCACCACTAATTTTACTAATATTTATGCTATCACTACCAATTAATATTTGATCTTTAAGCATATCATAAGTAATCGTTTGATTCTTATCTGAATCAGAAACCTTAATAGTATTATTACCTTTATTTCCTAAATCTATAGACAATTTAGACATGTCAATGATACCATCAATAACAACTGTATCATCTCCACCTGTACCAACAATTTTAGAAAAATCTTTATCATAAACATCATAGGATGTATTTGAACCCATCTTATAAATTTTAAATTCTTTTATATTAATAGATATACCAATTCCAGCATCTACACCTATTTTACTATAGTCAATAATATTACTCCCACCATTACCTGTAAACTTAGCATTTTTAATAGCACTAGCATACACAATATCATTGGTATCTTTAGCCAAAATATATTCATCAATAGAAGCAAACTGTATTGCTTCTATTGTAATTCCACCTGATACTGAATCTTTAGCATCACTCTTGCTTGCTAAAGTTAAAGTTAAAGCACTTGTTACTTTAGAAAAATTAACAACAGTATTACTTTGTAACCCAGAACCCTGCAATTTTAAATCTTTACGAGTTATACTTTCTGAAATATTAAAAACTGTAGACTTAGAACTACCTGTAATAATATTGAAGTTAACCAATTCCATTGTTTTATTATTTTCAAGACCACTCAAAGAAAAATTATCATTTTCAATATTTACAACTAAATCAATAGAAGATTGTAAAAAACTAATCTCATTTGATACTCCAGCAACTCCTACAACTTTATTAACAACACTACTACCATGACCATTCTTAACCTCTACGACATTATTGCCCTGTCCAGTGAGGTATATTTCCTTAACATTTGATAAAGTATCAATAAAAGAACTAGGATCTGTCCCAAATCTTTTATTAACCGTAGTTGAATTCCCAATACTAATATTTAAATTTGATAAATTTGTATCTGTATTATAATGAACTGCTGTTGTGCCGCTACCTGTTCTTACTTCTACTTCATAACTAGCTTTGCCAATAAGAGTAAGACTATTATTCTTATTACCATTAAAAATTGTCCCTGTAATATTTTTTAAATTCCAAACAGTGTTATCTACTGTTGTAAAAAAAGTTTCTTTACCCGCCTCAAGAGTAAGATCTTGATCTTTATCAATTTTAATAAAACTAACAGAAGCTTTACCTTTATCTCCTCCATCTAAATAAATATTTTTATTAGTTGCATTATTACTAGAATCATTCATTTTATCATAAATGATAAAAATATCATTTTGATTAGAACCAACAAAATGATTAACCCTAGAATCAAAAATATCAACTCCACCATTAGATTTTTGAGCCCTACTACTTGTGAAATCTATGGTTACAGAAGTTATAATTTTAGAATAATTTAAAACATCATTACCAGCAGTTCCACCATGAATTTCGTAACTACCTGGAGTATTACTATAATAGGTATTCACACCTTTACCACCTTTAATAATGTAGGCATTATAGATACCATCTGTTTCTTTCCCACCTCTAATAATATTAAGTTTATTAGTATCAGTTATAGAAAAATCAAAAAATATATCACCACTAACATCGGTATAATCTACAGTATTTTTGCCACTATAGCCATTAAAAAGAATACCTAAGGAATTGTCTTTAACCACTACTATGTCTTCTCTTGTAGTACCAACAATTGATTTTACACTCTTTAAACTTAGCATATTCTCGGACTTAGATTGGAAGTCACCTTTAGAATCATAATACCCAAATAAAACTTGCAACAAACCTTGACTGTTGTATTCTATCTTGATACTAGCATTTGTAATATTGCCACCTAAAATAGAACCTGAAATTTGAGAAAAATTAACAGTATTAGTTCCACCTTGCAGATCTATATTATACCCTTTAATTTCATCAATTGTTTTAATATTGTTAGTAAATAAAACTGTATCATTACCACCTCTTGTTCCTACAATATTAAAGATATTAACAAAAGAGTCTGTTCCACCACCTGCTTTTTCAACAGAGTTTGCTGTTCCTCCTAACTTAAAAGTAACCCCTGCTCCTGCAACCCCATCATAGGTTAAGGTGGTATCTTTACTTACACCAACAAATTTATGACCAAAACCTAGCTTTCCTTTAGCAGCATTAAATACTGTTTTCCCTTTTGAACCTATAATTTCATACATATCATAAGCAAAATTAGATGTATCTGTATATCCATCTCTTTCTGCTAATAATGTTCCATCTTCATTAATTTTAACATCAAGATTACTATTATTATATTGATAAGTTAATATATTTCTACCGATACCTCTATCATTATTGCCACCAGATGCTGCCACACCACTGCCACCATCAATATTATAACTTTTTTTAGCATTCTCATCGACAATAAGAATGTTATCACCCTTAGTTAAAGTAACTTTAAAATTATCTACATCTACTATAGTATCATGACCTTTGCTATCTAGCTTTTTTTTATCTAGGTCTTGCGTTAAAATAGATCTATCAGCATTTTTATACACTTGATTTTCAGATAAAACATATGTTACAGGGGCAGATAAATTAGTATAAGTTAGTACATTAGCTGTACCCCCACCAGACTTATAATTATAGTTAAAAGAAGAACCAAGGATTTTATCATTATATCGACTACCCTCAAAAGTATTAAATCTAGTAATTTGGTGCATTAATCCTTTTGTATCATCAGATCCTGTTTTATTTACTATACCAGTAGCGGAATTAAATAATATTCCTGTACTAATATTGTTAGCTTTTCTGTAACTAATTTCAGAACCTGAACCATTACCACCATTAAACCAAAAAGATCTACCATCCTTATCTTGAACATCTTTATCTTTCAAAAACTCAGCATAGAAAAGATCTTTACCACTTCCACCTTTAAAAGATATAAAACTATCTAATTTATAAAGAGTATCTCCCCCCGCATTGTCATTATCACCAACTCTAGTTTTAACATCAACTGTCATTATCGCTTTTTGATCTCCAGAGGCCTCTTTATATCCCGCAGTTAAATCTATTATAGCCCCTGTGACTCCTTGCTTATTTTTACCAAAACTATCATGTATAGCCGCAGTACTTTTAGATCCCTGACCTGTAGACTCTCCACCTCCATGTACAATCATCATCCTATTACTGTATGAAGATAAATACATATTATTACTTGGATTAGTTGGTAACCAAATCTCATTAACGTTACTTAAAACATCAAAACCATTAGATTTACCAATAAAACTATCACCATCTTTCATATCTTTTGTAATTTTCTCTAAGGATTCTCTCATAGACGAATCTGAAGGCATTATAAGCATAAGATCAGCCTTAGTCATACCTAAATAACCTGTAACTCCAGACCTTCCATCATAAGTATTATAATAAGAATCTTTAAAAATCGGATTATTACCACCTCCAATTCCTATATTTTTATTATTATAATAAACAGTAATAGTGCCTCCTTCACCACCTTTAACAAAACCAATACCCATTCCAGCCCAATATTGATTTGTACCATTGCCAAAAGTAATAAAATTTACAGAATTACCACCAAAGACAAAGTTATTACCTTCGCCTGCATCAATTGTATTGGTACCACCACCACCAATAATAATATCATCTCCACTACCAGCTTCAACTATCAAACCACTAGGAGTTGTTGATAACACATTGCTACCTTGTTCTAAATCTGCCTTCTTAGATACTGATGCCAAAATCAAATTTAGGTTTACTTCTATAGAGTCGATTTTACCTGTTTCAGGATTCGTATATTGTACATAATATGTAAGATCAAACTTTGTAATTGGTGTATTCTGTGGGAAAACCAAATTAAAAACCATATTCCCTATTGGATCAACATTATCTATTACATAAACTGTGTTCCCATCTTTATCTACCGTTTTTGAAGATATAGTGCCAGCACCTGTTGGTTCTATTGTAAAAAAGTCCGCTACAGCTTTTGGTACAGTAATAGAAATAGAATTTGGGAAAATACCACGCTTATACGATAAGTCTAAACGATATTTCATTTTATCAGTATTACTGTTAATAAACAAATTTTCCTTAGAATCTTTCAACTTTATCTCTGTTGGAAGTAGCTGTGATGTTTTATCATCAGTGGTTCCTAATCCAGTATTAAATTTGTAATAAGTATATGGTTTCCCTCCTATATCAACATTATCACCAACTTTATCTAAAGAAGTACCATAATATATCTTAGATACAATGTTTGGTTTAGAAGGAAGATCAATCTGACCATCTTTATCATGATCTTTATCTTTATTATTTGGGAAATTAGAGTTATTAATGGTAACTACAAAATTACCTTGACCTGTATAGCTTTTATTGTCTAAAACAAAACCCAAAGGATCAATAAATGGTAATTCTATACCTTTATACAAGATGTCTGCATCTCCAACCCCTGACACAGGAGTTCCTGCATCCAAATTTTCATTAATAGGAGAAGCCGTTCTAACAACATCGGGTTTATTGTCAGAATATTTTACTTCATCTCTATTAGAAAGGATTAAAACAGCTTGATTATAATCTAAAACTTCTGTTTTATTTAAAAATTCTTCCAAACTTAAAACAACACCTTCTTTACTAATTAAAGAGGGTGCATTTTCACCAAATCCCAAAGCAGCCATAGCAGCCATAGTAATAGTAGAACCGTTAGGGAAAATTATTACAACATCACCTCTAACAACATCTACTTTTAAATTTTTAATATCAAAATTAATATTAATATTATCCCCAGGTCTAATATATACAATGTATCTATTATCAGAGTTAAGAGGTTCATTAACAACAATCTCATTAGTATTATAATTAATCACACTATCAATAGTATTA
Organism: Porricondyla nigripennis; assembly: GCA_026546635.1. Lineage (NCBI taxonomy): Eukaryota > Metazoa > Arthropoda > Insecta > Diptera > Cecidomyiidae > Porricondyla > Porricondyla nigripennis. Next base: position 8,692 of record JANTFB010103091.1, on the reverse strand, counting down.
ACATTATTTTTTTCTTCCATTTATATCCTCTTAATTTCTAATAACTTTACATTTTAAAGCGCAATATTAGTATATAATAATATTATTTTATAATCATACAAGGCAAAAATACCCTAAAACAATAATGATGCAGCTAACCGCTATAAAATTGCTTTAAAAAGAATTATTTATCTAATAATTTTGTAAAACATATAAATCACAATTTAAAATTTTGAACTATCATAACATTAAATAGTATTTTATTTATAGTATTAATAAAAAGTTATAACCAATATATAAATAAAAACTCAAAACACTTATAAAAATAAAACTAGATTTTTAAGTATAAATTAAAATTTATAGCAACCATAATAATAGTATTAAAATAATTAAAAAAAGCAAAAGGGCAGAAAAATCTGCCCTTTTTATTTTTACAAATATAAAACTAACAAAGTTTTAAATTATTAACTTCTAAATAATTTTGGAAACCAAAGAAGTTAACAAATTCTCCCATCATTAACAAGATTTGGATTCTTGTAGTAAGGATAGAGTAATCCATTTGAACCAGTTTAGTTCTTGCATTAGATAATCTTTCTAAGTTATCCAATCTCTCATTTAAACTTCTACTAGCAAACTGAAACTGAATACTATAAACTCTATCTACTTCTTCAGAAGCTTCAATTTCTTTTAAAATCGACAACCTTTGCTGCTCATAACTTCTTAATTGATTAATAATGGTATATGTTTGGTCACTAACATCTCTTAACATAATATCATATTGATATTCCATCTCTTTTAAAGCACTAGAAAACTTTTTGACTCCTGCAGATCTACTTCCCCCATCATAAATCATATACCTAGCTTCTAAAGAAAACTTACCATACCTTTGATACGTAGCATTAGTATCTGTTTCTTCACTTCTAAGCTCACCTAAAAAGTTAACAGTTGGCATATATCTAGATTTTTGAGTTTCAATATCATAACCTGCAGAACAAAGATTAGATCTTAGTATTAAGATATCTATATTTTTTTGCAAAACTTTATCTAACAATTCATCAGGAGTTACAGGTATAAAATTAATCATTTTATCACCAATATCATAAAAATCTTTATTAGATAATTCTGGAAGAACAAGTGAGATATCTATGCTTTGATTTTTATCAATTAAATTCAATAAATAAGCAAGCCTTAGCTTCGATTTATCTAAATTTGACTTTTGCAAAATCAAATTCGAATTCGCAGAAGCCAATCTAGCTTGTACTAAATTAACATCTCCTAAAGTTGCATCGCCCTGCTGTCTCATACTTATAGTTAAAGCTTGAATATCATTAACTTGTCTTAGGTATTCTCTATAAATTGATACTAAATACTCATACTGAATTACATCATAATAAGACATAATAGCCATTTGAATCAAACTTTCTAGTAATTTTTGATTTTGATACTCTTGAGTTTGTACAATTTGAGCAGACCTCATAATTTTCGAAATTTGTTCTAAATCAAAAATTCTTTGTTCTAATATAAGTTGAAATTTATTTAAAGCAGCCCAACTTTTTTCTTTAGAGTTAGTAATAGGATCAACTTTAGTATATTCTCTGTTAAATACAAAGTAAATTTTTGGCAAATAAACTGATCTGCTTTCATTGTAATCATATACAGATTGACTTTTTTTCTCAAACAAAACTCTTAGTTCCGGACTATTATTAACAATCTTTTCAATTGTTTCATAAATAGTAAGAGCACGAGCATTACTAAGGCAAATAACAAATGTTAATAAACTTATGCCTAAAATACTAACTATTCTTTTTAATACTAACCCAACCATAACTTTCATCCTCTCTACCTACATCCGCGTTATCAACTTTTTCAATTGGTTTAACAGTTTTTAATTTAATTAAAGATGGTGATAAACCCAAATCTACTAATAATGATCTAAAAACAAGCAGTCTTTCAACAGCTATTCTTTGAGATTCAGCTCCTGATAAAGCAAAATCACTCATCTTTGACTCTATAACAACCCCACCTGATGCTTTATACTCATCAATTCTACCCTGCAATGTATTTCTAATTGAATCATAATCTGATTTCTTTAAAAAAGATGCATTATCAACAAAGTTAAATAACATACTAGATCCTGTAGATATAACATCAACATTAGCCCTTGACATATTTTCCGGATTAAGCAAATAAGTACCCTGCCCTTTACTATCTTGAGAATCTCCAGAAAGATTGTCACCCTCAGTGTCTAATTTAAAGAATTTAGCAATATCCTCTTTAGGATTAATCCTTTGCTTAATATCTTCAACTTCATCCTCCTTGGTAACTAAAGCCAATAAACTTTGATATTCCCTTACAGTACGAGAAACTTCATCATCTTGTTGCTCTATGACTTTTCTCTGTTGCTCTATAACATCGCGTTGCACGAGAATCAATTCCTTTAAAACTTCAACACTTCTTGTATCAATAGTTTTTGGAATATCCCCCAAAACTTGCTTCTCACTTTCACCAATTTCCTTAACTGGCTCATTATCTTCCGAAGGTATCGCCTGTGGAACATATTTGACCTGAGAATCACTCTCCACTGTTGGCTGATCACTCTGTATTTCCATTTCCTTTCTCAACGAAGGGTTGGCTATAATAGCTAATTTTTGAAACTCAGCCCTGTATTCACCCACTACATCAGACTCTATTCTAATAGCTGATGGGCTAGCTTCATTGCTTTGATCACTTGTGGAAGAAGTAATTTTACTTATAGTCAAAACTAAAACCACCACCAATAACGCAAAACATAAAACCACAATAGTAGATGACATTATATCAACAAACCCTGGCCAAGAATGTGTTGCAGAGCTATCTTCTTCTTCATTACCTGACATTATATACCTTAATTTAGTTTAGTTACTTTATAAATTAATATTAATTATCTGAAACATTATAACCGTTAATTCTAGCTATCATCTCCAAAATAGATTGTGTTACATCTCTAGAATTCAACATTTCTGTAATTAACGAATCCATAGCATTAGCAATTACATCTAACCTCATATTTCCATTATTATATTCTTTTCTTAAAATTTCTAAAGATTCTAAAATGGCTTTATTAGTAGTACCCGAGGTTCCTTTATTGCTAGATAAAACTCTTATTAAATCATTAATATCAGGTATAATTGCAGAGAATCTTTCTAACATACCTTGATTATCTTGAGCTATATTAACTAAAGTGTCCAAGGTTTTTTTAGATAAGTTTCCTGATAAATTTTCTCTAATATCATTAACATCTCTACTAATTTCATCAACCATTTCTAAAATATCATCATGATTCCTACCTAAGCTATTTTCTAATAACCCCGTAAATCCATTAACATGATTATTTAAAACAATCAATTCTTCATGTAATTTATTGACATTAAACCCAGCAACAGAGTCACTCATTCTGTTAATAACATTAGATAAAGCATTAACATCATCAATTAGATTATTAGCCAAATCAGTATAAACGCTATCTTGATTTACAGTTAAAGACTCTAATTTACTAATAGAACCATCTAATAACTCTAAAGAATCTTCTAGCCCCATGATAACTTGAGAAGTTTCTCTAATACTATCAGCTAAATCAACTAAATCACTATTCGCCGAAGAAAAATCATTTAAAGCATCAATTATAGAATGAGTTGTTCCAATATTATTATCCATAATAATAGCCTGTTCCCCCATAATTTCTGTTTGAGCTAAAATCGCATTAGATACATTATCAATTCCAGTAGAAATTACAGCAAAATTATCAGATAAATCTGTTATAACATCTTGAAGATCTTTAAATTGGACAGCTAGGCTATCTACCAAATTAACCCCGTTTTCAGAAAAATATCTAATATTTTCTTCTGCGGCTAACAATCTATCAGCTTGAACATCAGATAAGTTTTGCAACTCGGATAGAGTAGATATTAATTGGTCAGATCCAACCTGAACATTCCCTGCAATATCATTTAAATTATCTTCTAATATATTTAAAAACTCCCTCTGACCTTCACTAATAGATTCTAAATCACCTCTAATCAATTCGAAACCTTGCATTTGAGAGATTTCACTTCTATCTAAGAAACTATCTACTCTCTCTACTAGTCCGCCAATATTTCGCATATTATCAGAAATATATTCAAAAGCTTCAAGGGTGTTAGATAAAGAATTATCAATACTTCCAACAACAGCCGACACGTTTTCTTCAAGGTTAGATCTCATGCTATCAAGACTATCTACTAAACCTTCCATACCATTTAATAAATTAAAGTTCTGATTATCAAAATTAACAAGATAAGATAAAATTTCTGATAAGTTATCGTTCATTTCACCATAACTTTGTGCATTAATTGAATAAACTTCACCCAATAAAGATTCAAGATTACTACTATTATTTACAAATGCAGTATACAATCCATCAAGTGTTTCTGCTGCACTTCCAGTGGATTCAGCAACAGTATTTAAATTATCCATAAATACATTCACACTATCTGCTTGTCTATTAGCAGAATCAATTAAATCAATAACATTTGGGATTAATGTATCCATCAATCCATTTAATTGATATACAGTATCATCAAGTTTACGACCAACTTCAGTAGCATTATAAATAACTTCTACAGAATTACCTAAACTAGATACAACATCAATAAATCTAGAGCCGAAATCTTCAAAAGCCGATCTTAACAAATCCATATTTTCTGTAACACTATATGACATAGTAGAAAAATCGCCCATAGCCTCAACAACCACTTGATATAAAGAATTCATCGCTTCATTTGTAGAATAAGTAGCCACAGTAGATTCTGCAATAGATGTATTCATACTATTAACAGCCTCTAGAGATTGATGAGATACATTTAATAATTCACTGAATTGCAAACCCATATTTTCATAATAGGGAAAAATAGAATTTAACCCTTCATTCATTAACTCTGTATTAGTATTAATCGCTCCTGATAATTGATTCACTCCCTCATATATAGAGCGTGAAATCAAATCAGTACTATTAATAACATTTGACGAAATATTTTCCAATAAAGAATTTGAAGCCGCAATTTGATCTAGTATATTTCCGCTCATTCTATTTAAATTATCAGTTTCATTTAAAATTGCATTCGATAAATTATTACCACTAATTGATTCGTCTATTACAGTATTCAAAAGACCATTACTGTTAACTGTTTCATTTAAAATTGCATTCGATAAGCTATTACCCTTAGCTAACTCATTTATAATATTATCAGACAAACCATTGCTATTAACAAGTTCTCCTAAAGCGCTATTTAACAAATTATTACCATTAACTGTTTCATTTAAAATTGCATTTGATAAACTATTACCATTAGCTAACTCATTTATAATATTATCAGACAAACCATTGCTATTAACAAGTTCGCCTAAAGCGCTATTTAACAAATTATTACCGTTAACTGTTTCATTTAAAATTGCATTTGATAACCCATTACCATTAACAACTTCACTTATAGCTGTATTTAATAAACCATTGCTGTTAACTGTTTCATTTAAAATTGCATTTGATAAACTATTACCATTAGCTAACTCATTTATAATATTATCAGACAAACCATTGCTATTAACAAGTTCGCCTAAAGCGCTATTTAACAAATTATTACCGTTAACTGTTTCATTTAAAATTGCATTTGATAACCCATTACCATTAACAACTTCACTTATAGCTGTATTTAATAAACCATTACTGTTAACTGTTTCATTTAAAATTGCATTTGATAACCCATTACCATTAACAACTTCACTTATAGCTGTATTTAATAAACCATTGCTGTTAACTGTTTCATCTATAACAGTATTTAATAAATCATTACTAGAAGATATTTCTCTTATTATAGCATTAGAGAGATTATTAGACTCATGCCCCGTGTTTAATATGTCAATAGAAATATCATTTGCCTTTTTATGCTCATCTAGGCTACCTAATAATATATCCCTTGCAATTGAAGATGTTTCAAGGTGTCTGTTAGAAACACCTAAGATATCAATTGCTATTTCATTTGAAACATTACTTAAATTAGCAACATCTCTAGAAATTTCATTTGAAACCTCTATTTTATCCAAGCCTTCACGAGATAAATTAACTCCCTCATAAGAAACATCTAACACCTTAGAAGTTACAGAACCCAGGTTAGCAATAGCAGTTAAAGTTTCTTTTGATATATCAAAATGTTCACGACCAACATCTAAAACACCTACAGAAGCTCTTGCGGTTGCATCTACACCTTCATTTATCGTATCTAATCTAGAAACTATAGCCTTATTAAAATAATCAATTAACTCTTCTCTGTTTTTAGAAACAATCAAAAAGATATCAGAAGAGATAGTATTTAATTTTTTAAGATATTCTGTAGACTGAATAAATTTAGACCACATTTCTTCCATTGTTGCAAAATTCTGCAACACAACTTTTAATATTTTTTCTTGCCTTTCTTGTGCTCTTAAAACAGATTTAGACATTCCCAATACACCATCAGAAACTACATCCAATCTCTCTGCCAAACCCATATATAGTCTATTAAAAGAATCTTCTAAAGAGATAAGAATATCTTTAGCCTCTATTTTGCTTGGATCGCTTAAAGCGGTAACAGAACTAGCTGTCAAAAAATTCTTGAATTTATGAACAAAAGAAGAAAGTCTACTAGTTGCAACATAAAGTCCATAACTACCCATTAAAGCCGAACCAATACCAAATAAAGATGCACTAAATGCCATCGCCATACCTTGTAAAGGTGTAGATAATAATCCTACGAAACCTAAAATATCCATATTTTGAGCATTAGATAAAGAACCAAGCGCAGAACCTACACCATCAATTGTTTTCAAAAGACCTACGAATGTCCCTAGCAATCCTAAAGTAACGAAGATACCTGTCAAAAATTTAACCAATCCTAAAACTCTATTGCCATTATCTTTAACAGCTTCAACTATCATACCTGTTTCAGATAAGCTGATATTTAACTTACCAGACCTTATAGAAGAAACAACTGCTCTTGAGAAAACAGGAGTATCAAACAAAGTTCCTCCTATAGAAGAAGCAACATAGAGAGACTGCTTCCTTAGTTTTGATGCAGTATCATTTTTATCTTGAGCAACTGCAGGATTGATAGTTGATAATAACCTATTCAAAACCCTACTGCTTCTATCATAATAAGATAAAACACCTAAAACCCACAACATACAGGTAATAAATAAGATTATAATAAAACTATTAAGATATATATTTTCAGCTATATAACTATACACTGTATCACTAAAAACTATAACCAGAGTTATGATAGCTAATAAACTTAATATAAAGTGCAAAGGGTAAAAATTAACTTTTAAAGACATTTAATTATCTCTTTCTTAATAATATATAATAAATATTAATATTTAATTCCAATATATTTTATACAATAACAATGCTTAAAATACAAGTGAAAATTAACATATACATAATATATATATATACTTTTAAAAAAATAAAATCAATAATAAAAAGAATAAAATTAATATTTTTAATCATATTAAAAGCCTTGTTAAACTTTGTATTTAACCCTTATATTATCATATATCAATATGGTGGATTTATAATCTATAATGTATGCACTTTTAATATGAATTGTGTCTCCATGATATCTTCTTTTAAAAATGCAATCACTAGTAAATTGACGCCCATTCCCATATTTTACTAGAATCTGTATTTTTGAATCTGATAAATTATAAAAATTATAGTAAGTATATCTGGACACTATAAAATCTGTAGTAATATTAGAATATATAATATTAGCACAAAAAAACAGTGCCTCTTTTTCTGTAATTTTTTTCCCACCAAAAGCATAGTATATAAATATTATTACAAAGATTCCTAATATAAATGCAACTCTCTGCCCCCATTTGATTAAAGTAAAATAATACATAACAACCCCCATCTAAAATAAAAATTAAGAAATAATATCCTCAATAATTCTATTAATTTTGGCGTCATATAAATCAAAAGCTTTATATAAATCTATAGCTAGCACATATAATCTTGTATCATCATTTTTACTAGACATTATTTCTGCAATTAACTCTTGACTGTATTGAATATATTCACCTGTGACTGCTATATATACAGTATCAAAAAACATTATACAACTATTAAATTGAGGTTGGGTTGCATAGTTATTTATGCTTAAATCACTAATTTGTCTGTTTTCCTCTAGACTTAATGGCCTTATATTTTCTATTTCTTCTATATTCTTTATTTTTTCTTTTCTGTCTTTTTCATAGTCTATTACTTGCTTTAGGAGAGATAAGTTTGGGCAAGCATAAACTGTACCACCAACTCTATTTTTTAACTCATATAAATTATAATCTAAAGTATTAGAAATATTTTTATATAATATTTTTATATTTACTTTATTAGCGATTAAAGTTTCGGAATAATTAAATTTTTCTGCGGTCAGATTAACAGTTAAAAAAAATGATATAATAATAATTCTTTTTATTAGTTGATGCACTTCTCTCCCCCGGTTAAATTTTAATATTAGAAACATTATAGACTGTTTATAAGATTAAATTAAGAATAAAAAAGAAAAGGCAAAATATGTAAGTAAAACAAGAAAAAATACTTGCTAGTAATATCCAATCTTCTGGGAAAGTAATATTATTATCAATAATGTCTTTTAATCTAAAT